>CAUYRT010022691.1:0-45264 GCA_963574885.1 Lepilemur ruficaudatus
ATATGTATACCATGGAGTACTATTCAGCCATAAGAAGCAATGGTGATATAGCACCTCTTGTATTTTCCTGGATGGAGCTGAAACCCGTTCTACTAAGTGAAGTATCCCAAGAATGGATGGACAGGCACCACATGTACTCACCAGCCATTTGGTATTAGCTGATCAACACCTAAGTGGACACACAGGAACAACTTTTATTGGGTGTCAGGCAGACCAGAGGGGGGAGGAGAGGATGGGTATATACATACATAATGAGTGCAATGTGCACCATGTGGGGGATGGTCAGGCTTGAGGCTCTGACTGGAGGGGGGAGGGGGGCAAGGGCAATGTACGTAACCTTTTAATAAAAAAAAAAAGAACATAAAAAAAAGAACATAAAAAAATAAATGTGACTTTATTAAATTAAAAAGCTTCTGCACAGTCAAGGAAACAATCAACAGAGTGAATAGACAATCTACAGAATGGGAGAAAATATTTGCATGCTATACATCAATAAAGGGTAAATAACCAGAGTCTATAAAGAACTCAAGCAAATCAGCATGAAAAAAAATCAAACAACCTCATTAAAAAGTGGGCAAAATACATGAACAAAAGCTTTTCAACAGAAGATAGACTGATGGCCAATAAACATAAGAATAAATGCTCAATGTCACTAATCATCAGTGAAATGTAGATCAAAACCACAATGAGATATCACCTCATTCCAGTGAGAATGGCTTTTATCAAAAATTCCCAAAACAATAGATGCTGGCATGGAAGCAGGGAAAAAGGGACACATATGCTATTGGTGGGACCGCAAACTAGTGCAACCTCTTCGGAAAATTGTATGGAGATTCCTCAAAGAACTAAAAGTAGACCTACCATTTGATCAAGCAATCCTACTACTGGACATTTACCCAAAGGAAAAAAAGTCATTTTATCAAAAAGACACTTGCACTAGAATATTTATTGCAGCACAATTCATAATCACAAAGACACAGAATCAATACAAGTGCCCATCAATGCATGAGTACATTAATAAAATGTGGTATATGTATACCATGGAGTACTACTCAGCTATGAAAATAGAATTAATACCATTTGCAACAATCTGGACAGAACCGGAGACCATCTTCCTAAGTAAAGCATTGCAAGAATGGAAAAACAAACACCACATGTACTCACTATTAAATTGAAACTATCCAATCAGCACTCATGTTCACAGATGGAAGTAAAACTCAATGGACATCATGCAGCAGGTAGGGGGGAGGGATAGGTGAAGTCATACCTAACAGGTAAAATGTACATTATCTGGGTGATGGGCATACATATAACTTTGACACAAGCAGTACAAAAGCAATCCATGCAACCAAAACATTTGTATCCTCATAAGATTTGTAAATTTTAAAATATTTTTTAAAAGAAAAAATATAATACAGAGAAATAAAAGATCAGAAATAAAATAAATTTACAAACTTCCAATAGAAAAAAATAAGTGTTGGTGGGGATTTGGAGAAATTGAAACCTTTGTGCACTGTTTGTGAGAATGTAAAATGGTGCAATTGCTATGGAAAACAGTATGGTAATTCTTCAAAAAAATTAAAAATAGAATTACCATATCATCCAGCAATTTCCCTTCTGGGTATATACCCAAAAGAATTGAAAGCAAGGAATTGAACAGGTATTTGCACACGTATGTTCATAGCAGCATTCTTCACAATAACCAAAAGGTGAAAGTAACCCAAATGTCCATTAAAAGATGATTGAATAAGTAAAATGTGATATATATGTACAATAAGATATTATTCATCCTTAAAAAGTAAGGAAATTATGGCATATATTACAACATGGATGAACCTCAAGGCTATTTTGTTAAGTAAAATAAGCTAGTCACTGAAGGACAAATACTACATGATTTCCCTTGTGTAAGGTACCGAAAGTAGTCAAACTCACAAAGACAGAAAGTAGAATGGTGATTGCCAGGGCTTGAGGGAGCTGAGAAATTGTTCAACAGGTGTAGACTTTCAATTTTTCAAGATGAAAACAGTTCTGGAGTTTGTTTACTCAACAATGTAAATGTACTTAAGACTTCTACACTACTAAACTGTACACTTAAAAATGAGTTAAAGGGTAAATTTTATGTTATGTATATTTTACTACAACAAAAAATTAAAAATTTCCCCCATATCTCTATTTCTCTTTCCTGCTTTATTTTTCTCCATAGCATTTATTATATCAACTAATATACTTTTTGTTTATTGTCTGTTTCTCCCCAATAAAACATAAACTATATAAGAGAAAGGATTTTAGTATGTTTGGTGAACTGATATATCTCCATTGTCTGAAATTGTGCTTGGCATATATTAGGTGCTCAAGTATTTTTTTGAATTTTTAATAATTTAATAAATTTTTGTGGACTTTTTTCCTGTGCTTTTCCTTAAATGTCAATTCAGTTCTGTCATATGTCCTCTTAACATCTCAATCTGCATAATCTCTATGGAAGATATCATTCATTTTAATTGATAACTACAAGTTATCTTCAAAAATTTTATCTATGATCCTGATTCCTCTCTTGGGATTTATACCTTTATGTCTACTAAATAAGTCCATTGACTAGATGTCTGCTCTTCTCAAAGTCAATAGATCTAAAAAGGAGCTCATCCTGTCCTTCAAATCAGCTCTGCCTTCTGTGTTCTTTTGCAATAAATGTCATCACATTTCCACTCAATTGCCAAGATAGAAACCTGACATTCATCATAAAGTCCTCATTCTTCAATATTTCTCACATAAAATCACACTAACGCCTCACATTTCCACCTTCTATCTATTTGCTGAATCTGTTCATCTTGGCTGTTTAAGTTTTGAGCTATTGCTAGTAAACCTGCTATGAACATTCTTACACATTTTGGTGAGGAAATAAATGAATTTTAAGCATATGTAAATAGGAGTAGAATTTCTTGCTTATAAGATAGTCATCTATTCGGCTTTAGTAGATACTGATAGGTTTCTCCAAAGTGTTCGTACCAAATAACACTCCCTCCAGCTGTATATGGGAATTCCAGCTACTCTACATCCCTTCTAGCATTTGGTATCATCAGTCTTTATTATTTTTGCTCTGCTGATAGGTATATAATAATATCACTTCATAGTTTTATTTGTATTTCCCCCAATGACTAAAGCACCTTTTAATATGTTTTGGGCCCACTTGTGGATCTTCTTTTGTAAAGTGGTTATTCAAATTTTTCCCACTTTTTATATAGTGCGCTTGTTATTTTTCTTAATGATTTATAGACATTTTATACATTATATATGCTAATGCTTTGTGGAATATATGAACACAAATAAGTTTCCCATTCCGTTGTTGTTTTTTTCAATCTTAATGATGGGTTTTAATGAACAGGAGTTCTTGATTCTAATGTAATCTATTTATCAATTTTTCTTGTGTGGCCGGACCTTTTTGAGCAGTGTTTAATAAAATTTTGCTTATCCTACAGTCTCAAAAATATTCTCCTGTTTTATCATATAGAACCTTTATGTTTTCCTTTCTCATATATATCTATAGTTCACCTATAATTGAGATCCCAATATACACATATTAGAATTAGAATATCCAAATAAATCAAATAAATAACCCTAGTAAGAACGCAGAGCAACAAGCACTCTCATTCATTGCAGGTGACAACGCAAAATGGTACTGCCCTTTGGAAGACTATTTAGCAGTTTATTATATAAAGTTCAATATAAGACTTACCATTCGACCCAGCATTCATGTTTCTAGGTATTTACTTAAGTTTATGTTCACACAAAAACCTGTATGTGAATGTTCATAGCAGCTTTATTAAAAATTTCCCAAAACTGGGTAACCAAGATGTCACTCAACTGGTGAATGGATAAACAAACCGTGTTACATCCATACAATGAAATACTAATCAGTGGTTAAAAATAAAGATCTAGCTATTGATTTACACAACATAGATGAATCTTAAATGCATTTTGCTAAGTCAGAAAGTCAGGCCCCAAAAACCTACATATTAGTACATCTGGAAAAGGGAAAACAGTAGGAATGGAAAACAGATCAGTGGTTCCCAGGGCTTGGGGAGAATAGAAAGCACAACTGAAATGGGGATGCACAGTGGAATTTTTATAGTCATGGAACTGCTCTGTATGGTGCTGGGGCGGTGGACTCCATGTATTTTCCAAAATCCATAGAACTTCATATTATAAAAAAATGAACATTAATGCATGCACATTAAAAACAAAATCAAACAGAATGTAGAGAGGAGCCAGGATGGAATTCAGGGAGTGACAAATGACTCTTACTCGTATTATAAATGTATGAAATAATTTCACTGGAGGAGTGGTTAAAAAAAAAGCTGATTTAAATAACTTTGTAAAACAGTGTTTAGACTGGAAACTATAAGGCTAAACACAGAAGGATCTGTACATAAACATTGTGTGCTAGTTGATAAATTTGTTTCTCATGGGGGTATGAGTTAACAATTCTGAAACTGCCTTACGTGTACACTGTAGTTATACAGATAAGGAAATAGGATATGGATGGTGGGAACCATATTTCCCACTGTTGAGAAAGAAGTTATAGATTATCAAGGGGGAAGAAACCACAATGAACCATGTGGTACTGGATTGGAGTCAGAGACATGAACTCATGTTTAGTTTACTGTACATACAGACGGATATACAGAGATGATTAGAGAGATATGTGTATACAAGGGTTAGTATACATACATATATCTTATAACTTTGCTGAAAATGACTTAGAAGGAGTGATACTCCAATAGCAACCACACACCCAGTGCACAAATCTTGGTTTCTAGGTACCATTTTCCAATAATAGGAATCAGTCTTTGTTTCTTGGATAAGTGGTTGATTTTAGGGAAAAATGCAAGCTGAGCCTGGAGCCTCTTTTAGTGCCAGAAACTAAGGGAGTGCTCAAAAAACAAAACAATGAGGCATGGCAAAGGACACAGAAGCCAACCTGTATGTTCTACCAATGGCCAAAGCTGGAAGAATATGAGCAAAAACATAAACTTTATAGTATGCCCAACTTATAAAATAAATGCACATAAATTCATACTGATATAAATAAATAAATAAATTACTAACAGGTGTCAAGGTTAAATCTTTCTTAGAGAAGAATTCCAAATAATATATGGAACAAATCCTAATTTTCCCCTCCTCCTGAGTGTGTGCTGGACTTAGTGGCTCACCTCCAAAAGATAGAGTCTGCAAAGTTACATTGGAGAAATGGCAAACACCAGCTTATCATACGGGTAGCAATTGTCTTCTGACATGAAATGATAAGAAGGTCACCTCACCTTGTGGTATTCTTCCCCCAAATCCATAACCACCATCTAATCATGAGAAAAACATCAGACTAACGCCAGTGAAAGGACCGACTACAAAATACCAGTACTCCTCAAAACTTTCAAGGTTATGAAAAACAGAGAAAGACCGTGAAACACTCACAGACCAGAGGCAACTCAGGAGACATGAAATGAAATGCAGCGTGGTATGCTGGATTGGACCCTAAACAGAAAAGAACAGTAGTAGAAAACTGGTGAAATATAAATAAAGTATGGAGTTTAGTTTATTGTAATGTGCCAACATTGGTTTCTTAATAGTGACAAATATACCATGCTAATGTTAGATGTTAACAATAGTGGAAATTGGGTCAGGAATTCGCTTATTATCTTTACAACTTTACTGTAAATATAAATTTCTTACAAAATAGTTTATCTGTAAAATCTTAAAAGATTTAACTAATTTTCAAAATAAAATATTTAAAAATTCACCTGTCTATAAATGATTTTGAATTAACATATCTATTTTAATTAGTATAATTTCTGTTTTGCCTTATCATTTAAATATTTTTTCAAAAAACTTAAAAATTTTTTAAAAAAGAAGATAAAGATTTTCTAAACTTAAAATGCATTTAGCTTGTCACTCTGACTAGAAAACATTATACAAAAAGCTTGACTATAAAGGCAAGATAAGATTTTTTGGGAAAAAAATCATCAACTCACAAGCTTGCAACTTCCGGGTTCTCTGCCTGAGAGCTTTCTCTAGTGTCATGGGATCTTGCTCAGTGAACAGAACAGCCTGAAGTACAGGGAATGTAATACTCTCAGAGACAATCATCAACCAAGGAAGGTCAAAGTCAATAAATAAATACCCCAGCTTCCCTGTCTCACTGTGCAATAATTCTTAGATGTGGACTCTTTAACGAAAATGCATTCAGGTTAATCACCTGTTATTAGAAAGAAGAAATAGTTTCAGAAATGCTTCAGAGGAAAATATAATACTAACTGGTCTGCAAATATGCTTTCGTCGTAGAAAATTAATTTCCTGTAATTGAACTATGTATTAAAGAAAAACAATCCCGCCTGTATGTACAAAGGCAATGATTTTTTTTTTTTTTAAGTTTAAGTTTAAGATATTCCTCCAGTGGTACTGAGGTTCAGGTAAACTGTTCACTAACATTGGTAAACTGTTCACTAACATACATACATACACGTTTTATCTTTTCCTGTCTCTATTTTCTTGCTCTCTCCCTTGTGCTTCCTAGGATAACGTCCTAAATAACTTGCCTGCACCAAAGTCCTTTCCTCAGATTCTGCTTTAGTGGGAAGAAAACAACACTGTACCAAGAGAATGCTCAGATACGTGTAATACTGATGAAATCCAGCCAACTTTGCTTTCTTTGTGAAATTTCAGTCACACTGAAGCCATACATTGACACTTCTATTTGTAATTCTCAAGGTGCATTTTTCAGGATAGGAGGCTAGAACATATTTAGCAAATGTTTAACTAGATTTAAACTTTTTAAAATATTTAGATGATATGATAAGTGACCCCCTAACCCCAAAATGTTAGAGACAGATTTGCCTGTAGGAAACACTAGGTCATGGCCAGGATTCTGACTAGTGGTGAGCCTCTATACCTGTCAACAGGTGATGAAGCATCATGGGTTAAATTACAGCTGAAGCTTTATAAAACATAATTGCCCGGTGCGGTGGCTCACGCCTGTAATCCTAGCACTTTGGGAGGCCAAGGCGGGCGGATCGCTCAAGGTCCAGAGTTCAAAACCAGCCTGAGCAAGAGCGAGACACCGTCTCTACTAAAAAATAGAAAAGAAATTAATTGGCCAACTAAAAATACATATAGAAAAAATTAGCCGGGCATGGTGGCACATGCCTGTAGTCCCAGCTACTCAGGAGGCTGAGGCAGGAGGATCGCCTGAACCCAGGAGTTTGAGGTTGCTGTGAGCTAGGCTGATGCCATGGCACTCTAGCCTGGGCAATAGAGTGAGACTCTGTCTCAAAAAAAAAAAAAAGGGTCACTGAAAAGTAAATGATTAGATGAACTTGCAAATATGAACTATATTCAAGTAGGCTCTTCTTTGTCATTCGGCTATGTATACATTTTGTTCTTTCTTTCTGCCGGTTCCTACTACCTATTTTCCTTTCGCTGCAGGTATGTGGTGTTAACAAAGGTAGTGGACCCTTTCTGAAAGATATAGGTTTTTTAACAGTAAGCCAAAAATAGTTATTGCTCAACATTTAAAACAAAGCTAGAAAAGAAATGAAATTCAGTGATTACACTGTTTCCTAGAGAGACAAGAGTACATTTTTCATCTGCTCTTAAGTCAGATGGTTTGACATCCACATAATCTATTGACCTGATTAAAAGCTGTTAAAGCCTGTGCACAGTGGCTGATGTCTGTAATCCCAGAACCTTGGGGAAACTGAGGCAGGAGAATCACTTGAGGCCAAGGAGTTCAAGACAAGTCTGGGCAATATAGGAAGACCTCATTTCTACAAAAAAATAAAAGAATTAGCCAGATGATCGCTTGAGCCCAGGAATTCAAGTTTACAGCCTGTTATGATCAGGCCACTGCACTCCAGCCTGAGTGACAGAGTGAAACTCGGTCTCAAAAATAAATAAATATTAATAAATAAAAAATTTTGAAATGCTGCTAAATATTACTGTCTTGGCTTTGGAAATTTGCTTGATTAAGCCCAGGAAACTTTCTCTCAAATTTATTATATAAATAAAGTATAACAGGAAAAGTGAGCATTACTTTTAGACTCAAAGACCATGTGTTTAAAGAAAAAGTCATTATTCTAACAATTGCTATAACAAATTATCTCAAATTTATCATTGATAAAGGTCTATTCCACTATTGGAAACCTATTGGAAGAAGCTGGGAGAGAGAAAGATAACATACACTATCCATTGTATTCTTTTCTGTCTTATTCATTTTCACTAGGTGGTAATAATAATAACAATAATAGTAATAGCTTCAGTTTGGGACATATAAAACATTTATAATATGCCAGATACTGTTTGTTCTAAGCTCTTTGCATATATATGCTACCCTTAAAGGTCCTTATAACCCTCTAAGATCAATACGAGGATTTCACCCCATTTTATAGACAAGGCCATGAAAGCACAGAGAGGTTAAGTGACTTGCTTAAGGCCACACAGTAAGTGAAAGAGCTGGGGTTTAAACTAAGGCAGTGTGGTTCCACAGACTTTGCTTTTCACAAATTACTATTCTGGTTATTATGTATAATGTATCGGTGTTATATTCTTCCTAGACTAACATTTGTAAATCAGTAAGCACATACCAAGCACTGACCTAGATGCCATAGAAGAAACAAAAAAATATAATATGTGATGCACCACTCAATTTGTGGCATCTTCCTGAACTAAATTAAATTTCACATTTGTTCAGATTTTTCCTGACATTGGTTCTCAGCTGATGCATTAGGGCATACTGGAGATCAAACTTGGATCTGATTAACCTTTAATTTGGCTTCGCTGTCAGTAGATAGAATGTTGAGCTAAGAAGATCACGCTACGCAGTACAGAATGTGGCACAAACCACTGGGGATAAAACACAGAGGCAGAAAGTAAAATGATGCCAGCTTCCAAGAAAGATTATACATTTCCTAAAATATATGAGATTCTCTAGTGGAGAATTCTTGCTCCTGTAGAATGTAAGCTACATGAGGGCAGGGATTTGGCCTGTCTTGTTCACCGTTGTATTCCCAGGAGCTAGCACAGTGCCTGGCACAGGGTAAGCAATAAACAATTGACAAGAAAACGAATGAATGAATGAATGAATGAATATAAGAGAGGGGGCGGAGCAGAAATAGGTTTACTCCCACAGTGGCACAGTGCTGAAGACAGGCAGTAGAAAGAGTGACAATGGTGGATGACTTCACGGTCACTCCTATAGTGTCACGTTCCCCCAGGAACTATGGTGTACTTTTTGATGACTTAGATAGCATTTCTTAGTCCTTTTATTCCTGTCTTTGTGCTATCAAAAATTCCAGGATTCAGAAATCTATCAGGAACACAAATGTATACACAAATCCTTTATAAATCCCCCAAAGCACTGCCAACGTATTTATAATTGCACATCCAAAATAAAAGAACTGTTCTGTTTGGATTTTGACAGACAACTTGTATAATAAACAGAAAACACAGTCACAAATCCTAGAGAAAATGCTTATAAAAAAGATATACAGTTCTAAAAGACCAAGTCTATTAAGAAAAAAATAAAGGAACAATTTTTAAATGACAAACAGCACGGACTACAGAGCTCTTGTTTTAAACAGAGAGCGCTTGAGTTGAACTGTGCTCTTTAAATCTCTGGGTCCCACTGTTTAGATATCACTCCATGGTAATTTCACACGTTGAGGGGAAAGGATAGAGTTTTGGACCTTAATGAAAACCATCTAGCTTTTTACTAACCATTTCCATATCTCTGGGTATAAATAGCAATCTTTCCATTCTACGGCTTTGTGAAGTCACTGTCCTCTTTTATTTTTATCAAGAACTAACAAATCCAGTTTGGTGGAGGTATAGATCTGACTCGGGGGAGCTGGTGTGAAGGAGGTAGTTATAGTACTGGGGGAGGTGGAATAGTCAGACCTCAGTTATTAATAAATGCCCAGACCCTCTCAGATATATGGGAAGTAGTAGGCAATAGAATAATTGAGCCAAATGAGTAAAGGACATTGTACTCTACATGTGAAATTTCAAGAAAATGTCCTTTAAAAACAAGAAAAATAACTTTAAAAAAATTCTTCCTTATTGAATGAGTTATTTTTGAGCACTAACTAGGCTTTAAAGTTTGGCAAGACTGGGTTTCAATCCTCACTGTACCATTTTCTAGCAGTGTGACCAGGGGCAAGTTATTTAAGCTCTCTGAGCTTCACTTTCCTCATCTGTAAAAAGGGAAATAATAATCCTTACTTCTAGGGTTGTTATAAGGATGCCATGAGATACATGTGTAAATATGTATCTGACATACACATATTTGTATATGTATACAAATACGTCCTCTGACACATTATTTCAAGAAGTAATTCCTAAATGCTGCTGTACATCAGGTACTCTGCTCTGTCCTCAGTATACAAGAATGAAGAAGACAGACAAGTTCCTTACCTTGCAGAGCTTGGACTCTAGCAGGAACACTGTCAAATAAACAACCTACTTCTTTGTCAGAATCTGAGATTTTACCCTATTGCAAGCTAATAAGTTAGCCAGTTACTGCTTCAAAGATGCTGACGGAAGACATGAGGGTACTGGGTCAGAGACACAGGACTTTATTATTCATTGCACTAACTGAATAGCAGCGTGAGTGTCACATTCACTTTGGTTCCTCTTGCTCCCCAAGTCCTGAAGGGGCAACGTGAAGGGGCCAGGTGGATGCTGTAAAGGCAGTGGGTTGGAATGATAGCTGGAAAACACTGAGCCTGGGAATCCACTGCTTTTAAAGTGAGCAGAAACCAGCTTACTGTTCATCTTAGGGGAAGATGTTATGTCACCTCAAGGCTGCTCGTGGTAGATATAACCCTTAGAAGTGGCTATCGGGGTCTCACGTTCTTGGCATACCCAGCAAGAACATACAGGGGACATTCAGGGCTCATGGTGGACTGCCTCTCCCAACAATCTTTGTCTGCAAAATGGAGATAATACCAGCATCTAACTCACAGAGATGTTGAGAGAATTAAATGAGATAACCTATTCCAAAATTGTGGAAATGGGCTTTGAAAGAAGTTAGCTATACCTGGCACAAAAAATAAGTAATAAATGTAACTTATTGTTACTGATAGTTGTAACAGTAGAATTAGTGGAAGCACTAGGTGCTGTTTAGATGTTTGATGAATTGATGAGTTGGTGTGGGGTGAAATGATAATATAATATAATAATAGGTGATACTTACTGAGATTTTACTATGTGAGGTACTGTTGCATATATTGTTTCATTTAATAACCCTATGAGGTAGGTACTATGATTTTCCTGATTTTATAGAGAGATTTTACAGACAAGACAACTGAGGTTCAGGGGGTTTAAGTAATTTGTCCATGTTTAGACTGTGTTGGAATTAGGATTTGAACTTTGTTTATCTGTACCCAGATATTAAATACTCATTATATTGACTCTCTCTAGAAGATGTATCTTTAGCAGGAAGATAAATAACCTTTTTTTTTGTTTTTAAGCAAATTCCCTTTCCATATCTCTAGCTATAAATAGTAATCTTTATTTTTCTTCATGTACGTTGAGGCTCAGATTTCCTTCACATTAGAGAGGTAATACCTATTAAGGATTATACGTGGCTAAGAAGAGTCAGAGGGCCACCTGGCTGCTTTCAATAGGCTTCACTTACTTCTAAAGTCTAGGCAATGTGTCTTTGACACTGAAATGTAATAGTCAAGTAAAATTATCGCCTCACCCATTCAGTCCCCAAAATGGGAAACATAGGTTTGCCAACATTTTTTCTAAATGTGAACTTTAAAAAAAAGGACTACAAACTACTACAAGTCATTAATTACATTAACAACCATTAAAACTCTTTCATACATACACACACACTCAGATAAACACATATTAACAACAACAAAACAACAACAAAAAGACGTAAGAAAGAACAAATAAATGGAAAGACATCCCATGTTCATGGATTAAAAGAGTTAATACTGTTAAAGTGTTCATACTAAACTAAAACAATCTACATAGTCAGTGCAATCCCTATCAAAATCCCAATGATACTTTTTGCATAAATAGAAAAAAAAATTCTAAAATTCAAATGGAACCTCAAAGGACCCTGAATAGTTAAAATAATCTTGAGAAAGAAAAACAAAGTTGGAGACTTTAGACTTCCTGACTTCAAAACATTACAAGCACAAAATATATTACAAAGCTACAGTAATAAAAACAGGATGGTACTGGCATAAAGCCAGAGAAATAGACCAATGGAACAGAATAGAGAGCTCAGAAATAAATCTGTGTGTATCTGGTCAAATGACTTTTGACAAAGGTACTAAGGCTTACACAGTGGGGAAAGGATAGTCTCTTCAACAAATGGTGCTGGGAAAACTGGATATCCACATCAGAAAGAATGAAGTTAGACCCTTACATTATACCATACACAAAAATTAACTCAAAATGGATTGAAGACCTACACTATAAAACTAGAAGAAAACATATGGGGAAAGCTTCATGGCATTGGATTGGGCAAGGATTTCTTTACCATGACACCAAAAGTACAAGCAACAAAAGCAAAAATAGACAAATGGGCTGCATGAAACTTAAGAACTTCTGTGCAGCAAAGGAAACAATCAACAGAGTGAAAGGGCAATCTATGGTATGGAAAAAAATATTTGCAACATCTGGTATGCGGTTAATGCCCAGAATATATTTTAAAACTGCTATTCAACAACAACAACAAAAAAATAACACAATTAAAATATGAGCAAAGGACTTGAAAAGACATTTCTCCAAAGAAGATATACAAATGGCCGAAAAGCCCATAAAAAGATGTTGGACATCACTAGCCATTGGGAAAATGTAAATCAAAACCACAATGAGATATCATCTCACAACCATTCGGATGGCCACTATAAACACACACACATACACATCGGTAAGGCTGTAGAGAAACTGGAACACTTGTGCACTGTTGATGGAAATGTAAAATGGTATGCCCACTATGGGAAATAGTATGGACTATCCTCAAAAAATTAAACATAGAATTATCATGTGACCCAACAATCTCACTTCTGATATATATCCCAATGAATTGAAAACAGGATCTTGAAGAGATAGTTGCACATCCATGTTCATTGCAACATTATTCATATAGCCAAGAGTTGGAACCAAACTAAATGTCCATTGATGGATGAATGTATAAAGATAATGTGGTATATGCATACAAAACACTATTACTCAGCCTTGAAAAAGAAGAAAATCCTGTCACATGCTACAACATTGATGAATCTTGAGGACATAATACTAAGTGAAATAAGCCAGTCTCAAAAAGACAAATACTGCATGATTCCATTTATGTTAGTAGAATATAACAGTAGTCAAATTGTTAGAAACAGAAAGAACGGTGGAGGCCAGGAGCAGGGGAGAGAGGGAAAAGGTGAGTTATTTTTCGGTGGGTACAGAGTTTCAGTTTTGCAAAATTTGAAAAAGTTCTAGTGCTATATCACACAACAATGTGCATCGAGTTAACACTAATGCACTGTACTTAGAAATGGCAAAGATGGTAAATTTCATGTTTTATACCAAAATAATTTTAAGAAAGATGTAGGAAGGACATGATCTTGGAATAAAGGGCAGTCTTTTGTAATAAAGGACAATTTGCAACCCAATTCCAACATATTAAAGTGTTCCGTTTTTGTTTCAGTGAAAACTGTTAAAAGTCTCAGTGTCTTGAAATTTCTCACCTTGGCAAAAAAGAACCTCAGAGTGCCAAGTTCCCCAGCGCTGCTTATTTGGACAATGGTTCTACTGAAGGGTTGGAAGATCAAAGCCCCAGCTGGTAATAAGGAGGATGCATTGCCCGGCCTGGTTCTCTAGATACACACACTTCAGGAGAACCCTTGGTGGGTGGGGGGTCAAGGATTTGGAATGCTGGAATACCTGACAAAACAATGTCTTCACACAACTAACACATACTTCACACACTATGTGAAAATATGTTCCAAATGGATTAAAAATATAAATCTGGGGGAAGGAGAGAGGGATGAATGGGTGGAGCACAGGGCATTTTAGGCCAAGTATCAATTACTCTATATGATTCTATAATGGTGGATACACATCATTATATATTAGTCAAAACCCATAGCATGTATAATGCAAAAAGTGAACCCTAAACTATGGATTACGTTAATAATAATGTATCGATATTGGCATATCAATTGTAACAAATGTACACACTAATACAAGATGTTAATAATGGGGAAACTGTATACATGGCTGGGGGCAGGAAAGGGGTATATGGGAACTCTATTCTTTCTGCTCAATTTTTCTGCAAACCTAAAGCTGCTCTAACACATAAATTAATTTTTTAAATGAGACTAAAAGAAGAAAAAGTACATGTAAAAAATAAAAATATCAAAGAAGTAGAATAAAATGTACATTAATAAATACATAATTTAAGAATAATAAGCTTAGGCCTGGCGCGGTGGCTCACGCCTGTAATCCTAGCACTCTGGGAGGCTGAGGCGGGTGGATTGCTCAAGGTCGGGAGTTCGAAACCAGCCTGAGCAAGAGCGAGACCCCCGTCTCTACTAAAAATAGAAAGAAATTAATTGGCCAACTAAAAATATATAGAAAAAAAGTTAGCCGGGCATGGTGGCACATGCCGGTAGTCCCAGCCACTTGGGAGGCTGAGGCAGAAGGATTACTTGAGCCCAGGAGTTTGAGGTTGCTGTGAGCTAGGCTGACGCTACGGCACTCTAGCCCAGGCAACAGAGTGAGACTCTGTCTCTAAAGAAAAATAATAATAATAATAATAATAAGCTTTATGATAATATATCAAAAATCTATGAATCAAGAAGGCAAAGACTAATGTACCACTAGAAAAATGAGCAGAAGATATGAATAGACTATTTTTTTAAAAGAAGAACAATAAATAGTCAATAAGCATATGAGAGAAGTGTTCAGTCACTTTAATAAAACTTAAAATTATAATTCCATTTTAAATCTATGAAATTGGCAAATATTAAAAAAGAGATAAATAGTAATGGCGAGGGGTCAAACGGGCACTTTCATGTATCACTAGTAAGAACTGTAAATTGGGATGACCTTTGGTAAGAAAAAAATTATCCAAAACTTGGAAGGCAAATTTTGATTGTAAAGCCTTTGTTTTTATGCTAGGGCATTGCCTAACAGGCCCACGTAAGGGTCAGTTGACCCAAGGTGAATTGAACCTTGATTTGTTAGTTATTTACAATTGTAAATTTAGTTGTTAACTTCTAGAAAATTGTTGAGATGCTAATACTTTCGTGTAATATAGATATGATTTTTGTCCTTCACTGACGAAAATGATTTCTGTTCTGTAAGAAGATAACACCAAAAGTTATGGTTTATTGATCTGTAGGATATTAATCAGGTTTACATGTAATAGCAATAATTTAGAATGATTGCAGTATTCTTTTTTCCTACACTGATATATATGTACATAATTTGTTATATTTTTTTTGAACCAGATTTGTTACCCTGATGATTTCCTCATTAATGAATTAAAATAAAAATTTGACCTATGCTTACTCTGTATTTGTATGAGACTACATTTTAACATTTTGAAAATTATACGTTTGACATTTTTATAGGCGTATAACTTGGCCAAATATCTTAAGTCCTAAAAATGTGCATGCTTTTCTTACCTAGCAATTGCATGTCTAAGAATTGATCCTAAGGCAATGCTCAAAGATTTAGCTCTAAGAATGTTTATGGATGTGCTATGTAGTAAAATATCAGAAACAAGTGTGTAGCACTAGGGGATTGGTTAACACGTCTGTGTGTTTTAAGAATGGTTGTTTCTGGGTACATAAAATTTGTAGGTTTCTGAATTTTCCTTAATCTTTTTCATATTTTCTTTTGATACTTTTGGAAAAAATAAAGTTTGAAAGTCACAAAGTCTAGCTATCCTGTTCTTCCATTCTCGTTGACGTTTGTTGGGTATTTAGCCCCTGACTATAGTTTTTCCCTCTGTTCTAATTCCTACTGTCTCAGGAACTTCAGAGTCTTTAAGCAAGACCAATCCAACATGTTGGCTTTTCAATTCCTTAATATCCCACTTCCGGTGACTTTTACCTCCTCCTCTTCACTTTCGTAATTTACTCAAAAGACATTTTAGATCCTGTCTTCATTCAGAATTATTCAACTCTAATGCTCATGTGCTTTTTGTTCTGCTTTGCTTTTAGATCAAAATGCCTTCATAGTTTTTCTGATTAAAAGTAGTGTATGTTTATCAAAAAAAATTTCAGAAAATACAGAAAGATTAAAAAAAGAAAATTAAAACATTGCAACCCAGGGATTACTGCTCAGCATGTTTGTAACCTTTGAAACATTTTGTTACGAATGGTTTTATTATTGTTTGCTTTACCTAAACAGTATCCTACTATTTACTTTACTTTTATTTTCTGCTTCTGCCACTGAACAATTTATCTTTGCAAATCAATAAATACAGACCTTCATTAGTATTATGGCTCAAAAATGATGAATTGTATGACTATAACATTCTTTACCTAACCCAGGCTGTCTCAACCTCAGCATTATTGACATTTTGGGCTGGATAATTCTTTGTTGTGGGAGGCTGTGTTGTGCATTGTAGCATGTTTAATAGCCTCCCTGTCCTCTGAATCAGCACTAGATGCCAGCAGCACACTCCCCCTAGTCATGACAATCAGAAATGTCTCCAGATATTGCCAAGTGTCTTGTTTGGGCAATAATGTCCCCAGTTGAGAACCACTGATCTAACCAGTCTGCTATTGTTTGACATTTAGGTTTTATCTTCTTTGTCACAATGTAAACCAGCGGCCCTTACGAAGCTCCTAACATATAAAAACTCAGCATATCTTCAAGTAACTTCTACAGCATAAATTCCTAGCAAGGAATAGCACACTTAAAATTTTGATGTCTATTCCCAGATTGCCCTTCAGAAAGGTTGTATCAATTTATAGTACCATTGAAACAGCATAAATGTCATTTCCTCAGATCCTGTCTACTTCCAGGTATTGTCAATCTTTTTATCTTTCCTAATGATAAGCAAAGCAAAATGTTACTTTAGCCTTTTAACTTGTAATTCTTTGCTTACCAGGTTAGTAACCTTCACTACGTTTATTGGACATTTGTGTTACTCCTTTTACAAACTGCCCATTTATGTCCTTTGCCCATTCTTCGTTTTCTAAGAGCTATTAACACTTTCTTCCAATTTGTTATTTTTCTTGGAAACTTTATGTTGGCTTTTCCTGTACAGAGACATAAATTCTTATGTTTTCAAATCATCAGCCTTTTTATTATGGTTTTACCTTTAATGGTGTCATGCTTAGAAAGATCACCTCTGAAATCTTCAACTTTAGTATTTGACTCTATTAGGCTAATATTTTATTTTTCTGTATCTTTCCTATTCTAACACTAAACTGTTTTGTCCTCTAGAGCAGTACATCTTAAATTTGAATGTACATATACATCATCTAGAAATCTCAGTAAAATCCATGTTTTGAATCAGCAGGCTTGGAGTGGGACAAGATATTCTGCATTTCCTCTAAGCTCCCAGGTGATGTCAGTGCTGTCCTTGGACCACACTTTTGAGTTGTTATGTCCTAAACCTTCAGACCTCAATCCTCTGTACTCCCTCCCTCTGTTCTCTGATTAGCTCTCTCCTGAATTTGCTTCCCTTCCTACCTAGTGTGAACCCAAGGGTAGCAATTTCAACTGTATCTCACCCCTTTATTTTTCTGGAACAATAATCCTGGCAATCTCCATCCCAGTATTGATGAAGCCACCATTTCTTCCAGTCTCCAGCCACAGCACCACTACAGGGAATCCTACAGCCTTCACTTACTTCTATTGCAAATATGTGATTTTTTTTTTTTTGAGACAAGGTCTTGCTCTGTCACCCCAGCTAGAGTGCAGTGGCATCATCATAGCTCACTGCAACCTCAAAATCCTGGGCTCAAGCAATCCTCCTGCCTCAGTTTCCAGAGTAGCTGGGACTACAGGCACGCACCACGATGCCCAGCTAATTTTTCTATTTTTTTTTGTTGAGACGGAGTCTCACTATGTTGCTCAGGCTGGTCTGGAACTCCTGGTCTCAAGCAATTCTCCCACCTGGGCCTCCCAAAGTGCTAGGATTACATGTGTGTGCCACCAGGCTTCAAATGTGTGATTTTTAAAGTAGATCAGCAATCCTTCATTTGTTCCTAGTCAGTTTCCTTTTCCATTCCTTACAGTAACTCTCCCTAAATTTAATCTCAAGTCCCAGTCCCCCCTCCTCAGACCTTTTTTTTTAGTCAATGAAACAATGAAAAGAGAACCTCTTCAAGCCATCCAGTGTCCAGAAATCACATTTACCATGGTAACTGCTGCACACTTGAAAAAAATTCACTCAAAAACCCAATGTCATGTTAAGATTTTCCAACTCTTAGAAAATTCTCCTTACAGATCTATTGTTACAATGTGTCTGCCAACCTTATTTAGATAGGTACAATTAAGACTTCCATTTTACAGACCAGGAAACTAAGGTACAGGGAGTTGACAGCCCCCAGTGTCAGAGGAGGCATTGGCCCCCATGTCATGAGAATCTATATTCTCAACTCTTGAAGGTACATGAGATTCACTCAAGGTCCTTAAAAAATACCTTTTCTTGGGCTTCATCAAGAGAAATTCTGTTCAATTAGTCTGGAGTGAGGCCCTTGCATCAGTATTTTTAATCTGTTAAAGAGAAATGTTACCTCAAATCAGTGGTTTTCAAACTTTCTGTATTAACCAGGCCCTTGCACGGGCCCCCATTTCCCTGACAGGGCTCCTAAAATCCATCGGATAGAGTGTGTGGGTGTGGGTGTCTTTTAGAGAGGGGTGGCCGGCGCCACAAACCACCTCTCAAGTTTAGTGAAGCCTTTGTTCTCGCTTCTGCAAACACAGACCATCTCATTCTCCCAGAAAGCAGCTTTTTAGGAAGAGGGAACTGAGGTTGGCCCAGGGAACACAGGTGGAGGAAGCATTGGATTTACAACAGTGGATCTGCTTTCTTCCGTGTGACTGCCAGTTTTAAATTCAACTCAGATTTAGTCAAATCCCACCCACCACATAAATTTGTCGGATAATTTCCTGGACTCCACACTTGATGGCATTTAAAACTTACACACACACACACATGTTCTTTCCTAAAGCCCACGCGATTGCAGAGTAGGAGGGCTGCGGAGGGGGCACGGCTGGGAGCGCAGTTCGCAGGAGCCCGCGCGGGGCTCCCGGTGCGTCCCCGGCTCCAGGTGGGCCCCGGCACCGCCCACTGCGGGACACCCGGCAAGCCCCTAAACGCCTCCAAAGTGGCTGCAGCCGGCGACAGCGAGTGCTCCTGGGCGGAGCGCGGAGCCCTGCGCGCGGCCGTGGCCAAGGACAGCACACACTTCCAACCTGGGGCGCCGGCAGAGGCTGCCGAGCGCCGACTGCGTTTCCCGCGGCCCCCGGCCGCCCACCCGCACCAGCGCCGCACCCCGAAAGTCCGCGCGCCTCGGGCGCCGGCCGGCCCAGGTGCGACGGCAGCCGAGGCCCCGCCCAGGAGGGCCCCGCGGCGCCCGAGTGGGCCGGCTGGACGGCGGAGGCGGGGCCCGGCGCGCCCGCCCCCCGATCGGGCTATAACGCCGGCCTCGCAGGGCGGCCGCGGGCGGCCGGGTGCGCGCCGGGCCCCGGTGAGGCTGAGGGCGCGCGGGCCGGCGCGGCTGCTGCAGCTGCCGGGCGGCGGTGGAGGCGCAGGGAGGAGGAGGAGGAGAAGGAGGAGGAGAGGGAGGGGGCGGCCGGCGGGTTAGAGGGCACCGAGGCTGCCCGAGCCCTGCTAACTCCCAAAGGTGTCGCTTCCAACTCTCGCCTCCTTAGGAAGCAGGGAGCGTTAGTGTCAGGACCCCCTGGGACCCGAGTGCTGAGCCGGAGCTAGTGATGCGCTCGCCTTCCTTCGTCTGTTCTCAGCTTTCTTATTATTTTTATTCATCTCTAGAACATGGACTTCCCGTGCCTCTGGCTAGGGCTGCTGCTGCCTTGGGTGGCTGCGCTGGATTTCAACTACCACCACCAGGAAGGGATGGAAGAGTTTTTGAAGAGCGTTGCCCAAAGCTACAGTTCTATCACTCACTTACGCAGTATTGGGAAGTCTGTGGAAGGTAGGGTCCGTCTGTGCACACATTCCCAAGCCCCCAGTCCTCCCTTTCATTCATTAAATATGCTGCAGCTTCATGTCCCCGTCCATGAAGCTACTCTGAGGGTCACCAAACAGGTAAAACAAAATAGTACCTGGCGTGTTGGTTGTTTTCCGCTTTTGTTTGTTTTGTATTGTTTGTTTTGTGGGAGGAATGGTAGGAAGAACTGAATTTGGTTGAACTTCTCCACTGTAATTCAGTGTCACTTATCTTTTGCATTATTGGAGTTCTGTCTTTTTGGATCTTTCAGATATTGGTTATCTGGAATGTGTATTTTAGTTCCTTCTCAAGTTAAATTCCCAAAGAAGGCTGTTTATCTATCTCAGTTACCTTTTTGTTGGCTTCTTTAAATATGACTTGGACTCTTGGTATCATTTCTTCAAGTCTCTTTTAAACTAAAATAGTGCAATTTTGTAGGTAAGATTTCTGTCATGTATAATTAGCGCTATGGCTTAAAGTTATGAAAAACTATAACTTCTACAAGTTTCTTTTAATCTTAAATAGTACCGTTCTGTTAGTAGGATTTGTGTCATGTATAATTAGCCCAATGGCTTAAAGTTATGTGAAAAAGTGTCTCTATGATTAAAGGTTGTTTGTAAAATGTATCCATTTGAAGAAGACAATTCCTAGATAATATGTTAGCAATGACTGATACTCTTCCTAGCATTTTCATGTTTATCATTTATAATAATTGTTTTAATTTAAAAACTATGTATATTCTGTTCAAGATCACTCAGATGTGAACTTTGTAGCCAGGATTGGCACCCAGATCATTTGGACAAGGCAAATGATTTTATCAAATTATTTCTTAGTCCTCTTTTATTATATTGAAACCCTCAAGAGGTTACCAGTAAACTTAAGGCTTAAATTGAAAGTTTCATAAACTTTATGCAATTTGGATCTCAACTCTTTGTAGGGTGTGTTCAAACTCTACCTGGATTTTAGTTCTGAGCTTTTGAGTCAATTAGGAGTCTCATTATTACCATATTCTTAAGTAATCATTTTTCAAAAAACTTAAGGTCACAGTTTTTATATTAAAGAAAAAGTATTACATAAATATACTGATGTGCAAAGCAAAATAAAAATCCTAGGCTGTGTGTAATAGTACCTTTGTTTTTAGACAACATTGCCAAAGAGTTGGTGCCCGAACTACTCTGTATTGCTCTGTAATCCAAAATTATAGAGGGTGGATGTGTGAGAAATCATATCTTGAATCAGTATATATATTCAGCCTTTTGAAATCATTCCCCCCTAGGGCTAGAGTAGAGCAATTTAAAAAGATCTAAGAATACTAATTATATTAATAAAGGCAATATAGAACACAACTAGCTTGAGTTATTGTTCAGTCATCATTTAAACCACTAAATGATGAGGATGTTGTTACTTTTAAGTACTAAATGATTTGGTAAGTTTTTGTGTTTTCAAAAACAAAATGCTTGTGAAAGACAGTTGAGGACTCTATCTCGTAATGTGAATCACTATTCTGATCTATACTGCTTGAAATCAAACCACAGTGACAGTGAAAGCCAATAGGCTTAATTTTTTTTTCCACCTTATTTGTACTCTTGTGGTTTAAAGGATTGAGGGGTTATCATGTGAAAATAAAATTTGACACTAGCAGTCAAACATTTGTGTTGAGTATGTTGCTCTGAATAATTACTCAGATTAAGGAAAATCCCAAATCTGCCATTAGGTTCCAATCGGTAGGTTAAACTATACTCTAGTAACTGAGAGTCACTTGCCAAAGTGTCCCTGCATATTAGCATGGTAATTGAGAGATGGTGCTCCTTCGTTGAAGCACTAGATAGGCAATTTTCCCTAGCCATTCTGCCCTCTGGTGTAGGATAAGTTTGCTTAGCAAATAGGATTTATGTGTTATTTATTTATATTACATGTATTTGCATGGGCACCCGTACCCAGAGGGAAAGTAATGTTCCTATCCAGCCAAATATATTTTTAGTTTTTGTAAATGCATATCACATATATTTTCATTGTTGAAATAATGGGTTATATTCTGCTTTTTTTTTCCAGTACATCATTTGATTATATATTTCCATGAATTTAAAAAGTCTACAGATGTGATTTAGTTGCTGTATAGTATTTTATTCTCTTGATTATGTGAATTTTCTTACTCATTCACCTCTTTGGGCATCTGTATAGTTTCTGATTAACTCTGTTGTAAATAGTGATGCTATGAAACCATCCATCGATACATGCTGTGATAATTACCTTCTATTATTATTGGTGTTTTTCTAACTTTTGATTATGAAATTTTGGAAACTGAAATAAAAGTTGAGTACACATATACCCTTCATCTAGATTCAGCCCTAGTAAACTGATCATATTTCAGTTGAGCCTTTTTAAGGCTCAACTGTCACTACTAGTGACAGTAAAGAAAATCTAGGCTGGGCGTGGTGGCTCACGCCCATAATTCTAGCACTCTGGGAGGCCGAGGCGGGAGGATCGCTCAAGGTCAGGAGTTCGAAACCAGCCTGAGCAAGAGCGAGACCCCGTCTCTACTATAAATAGAAAGAAATTAATTGGCCAACTAAGAATATATAGAAAAAATTAGCTGGGCATGGTGGCACATGCCTGTAGTCCCAGCTACTTGGGAGGCTGAGGCAGTAGGATCGCTTGAGCCCAGGAGTGTGAGGTTGCTGTGAGCTAGGCTGATGCCACGACACTCACTCTAGCCCGGGCAACAGAGTGAGACTCTTTCTAAAAAAAAAAAAAAAAAAAAAAAGGTACCAATCATATTTAGCCCAGATTTGGATAGCTAGAATTGAATGACATTATCTTACTATTTTTCACTTTTCTTGTATGCTGTTTGAAACTATAGTTGCATCATTTCTAGGTGTATCTTCTTGTGTAACAAGTAGAGGACTCGAATGAGATGGATTGATTCATTTCACTTTATTAGCTAAAGTTCCTGGTGTGCTACCCTGTAAATATTTCTCCATTAGAATATAAACCCTTTATCTTATTCCTGTTGTACCCAGGTACCCAAACTGTATCTAGAACAAAGTAGTTGCTCAGTAAATACTTGTTAAATGAATGAATACATCAAATGTCTAATAAATGTTTTACGATAAACAGGTATGCTCAAGGAGGATCTGGCTGGTCATGAGCACCATTAGGGGAGGTTTTTAAAAATACAAACTCCCAAACTTCAGGCCTACCCAATCAGAACTTCTAGAGGTAGCCCCCAGATGATTCTGGAACATACTAAAGTTTGGGAACCACTGGAAAACATCTCCTAATGTGTCCTATCAATTCTTTGAATGTTGCCTCCTCCAAGAAGCCCCTCATGCCTTCCCTCTCCCTGGCTGTGGATCATGGTTTTTCTTGCCTTTGAACATTTATGGTGTGATGTTATTATTTTTCCAGTGGCTCTGTTCTCACTCTGCCTTGGATCTCAATAGTTTCTCTTCTGTCTTAACCCATCCTTGCAAGCAGTTACTCTGTAACTCACTTAGAATACCCTGCGGCATCTCACACATTGGGCGACCTGAATTTCAGAGAGGAGCCTTATTTAAGGCAAGGGTTTATCATATTTCCGTGATTCTAAGATGTCATTAAAGATGCAGTATTGACTTAATAATAGGTTTGTTTCAAGAGAAGAAAAGAACCACATCCAGAATGAAAGGCGGCTATATGCCACAGATACTCTTAAAGTATAATGCAGCAAGACAAGGCTATGAATGACCAGTTTCCACAATAACTTACCCTGAGTGTTGAGATTATCTTCTGAAAGGTCACCTTCAAATTATATGGACAGAAAGAAAGAAATAAACTCCTAACACAACCAACATGCTTCAGATGAAGACAAGCAATGGAATAATTATTTCCAGCAGATAATATACCATAGCATGCAATAATTATGGAATCATGTGTTATTATCGTTAGCTATTTTTAACTTAATAACTATTAAGGCCTCATTCTGGTGTTGTATTCCAGAAGCTGTTCTGTGCACTTTAATTCTCCCAACAACCTTACAAAGTTTTTTACAGATGAGGAAGTTGAAGCCCATACATTTAATCAGAAAACATCTGGAATTCACAAAATTATAGGCTGCTAGAATTCTTTCTAAAGAGCATCTGGTTCATCTCCTTTGTATCACAGGCAAGAAAACTGGGACAAGTTCAGAAAGTGAAATCAGTGGCACAGTCTGGATTAAAGCAGGGATGCTTTTGCATACACACACATACACAGTTAATAAGGAATTAAATTACTTTCTATTCTCCCATCCCACTAGGGTGAAATATATATTTTGCCTCCTTATCATGATGTTTTTTCCTGTTTATTTTTCTAGATTAAGCAGTAAAAGGCAAACTGTAACCTTAGGGATATCCCAAGGGAGCAAGGGCCCCGCTGGCTGCATGGCACAGGTCGGTGTCCCCTCGCAGGGCAGTGATACAAGTGAGGCCCCTCGAGGCACCAGTGTTCTCAGCGGTTGTGACTTCCTCTGAGCTCCGTGCAGGAAGTTGGTGACAAAGCACACGCTGAATGCCTCAATTTCCTCAGAGCTCTTGGCTGCCTCAGCCCCCAAACAGTTTCCTGTCCCTCTCACTGAGTGCCACCCAGAGCAACCAAGATGAGGAGAGAGGGGCCTTCAGAGAAGCTGAGGTTCCATACCCCGCAGCGCTGACTGCAAACCTTGCCTCTCCTTTTTCTGATTTCTAGGGACTGTTTATTCTCGTCACTATTTAATAGCTGAGCCCAGCTCTAATTACAAATTTTTTTTTCCAGAAAAGCAATAGCTTCTTTGAAAAATTAACAACAAAAAACAATAACAAAACATTCTTAATTAGATGGGAGAGATACTCACACTCCCGTCCTCACAGTTGATAAACTTCTAATCTTTTTGGTCTGTTTCTTCCCCCTTAGAACAAGTTACATATTCAGATAAAGTCTGCCCCTGCTGAAGTCCTGTTTCTTCCTGCCTTGAGGTTAATCTGTCACATTTCAGTGAGTCAAGAGCAAAAGCTACATTCGTCAGCAAATGGGGAAAACCTATGAAGACAAGCTACGCTACATGTGACATGCGGATGAATGTCACAGACACGATATTGAGCAAAGGAATCCAGACACAAAATCACTACTCACAGTGGTCAAAAAGCGGACATATCACAAATGTCCACAAAATGTGGTGTGTATAACCATCTATATATAGAGAGAGAGAGAGACACACATACACACAAAAGAATATTATTCAGCTGTAAAAAGGAATGAAATTCTGATACGTGCTACAACTTGGACGAACCTTGAAAACAATGTGCTAAGTGAAAGAAGCCCATCACAAAAGACCACATATTATGTGATTCCGTTTATGTGAAATGCCTATAAAAGGCAAATCTATCAAGGCATAAAAAACATTAGTGTGGCAGGGGTGGAAATGAGACTAAGGTTTGTTTTTGGAGTAATGAAAATATTCTAAAATTAGATTATGCTAATGGTTGCACAACTCTAAATTTACTAAAAATCATTGAATTGTACACTGAAAATGGGAGAATTTTTTTGGTATATAAATTATGCTTCCAAAGCTATTTTTAAAAACTAATGAACTCATCTGGGGTTTTTCATGCACCATAAATCACCTTTACTTCAGAAATTGAATAAACTACTGACCCCAAAGGGAGGGAAAAAAATTTAACTTTTGAAAAATCAAGTTTGTTTTTTTCTTTTTTTGAGACAGTCTCACTCTGTTGCCCAGGCTAGAGTGCTGTGGCGTCAGCCTAGCTCACAGGAACCTCAAACTCCTGGGCTCAAATGATCCTCCTGCCTCAGCCTCCCGAGTAGCTGCGACTACAGGCATGCGCCACCATGGCTGGCTAATTTTTTATATATATATGTATTTTTAGTTGTCCAGGTAATTTCTTTCTATTTTTTCAGTAAAGACAGGGTCTTGCTCTTGCTCAGACTGGTCTTGAACTCCTGAGCTCAAATGATCCTCCTGTCTTAGCCTCCCAGAGTACTAGGATTATAGGCATGAGCCACCGCTCCAGGCCAATCAAGTTTTTTAAAAGGATTATTTGTAAGCAAAAGTTTAAAAGCTCTTTAATGTTTCATTGAACAAACAGTTTCCATCCATAAGTGAGAGAAGGTGAGTAAGAATCTGGTTATATCTCCTGTGTCCTCACCATGCCCGAGATCCAGCACAGAGCACGTGTGCAGAATTAGTTCCAAGTTCCCCAGGGAGGTTGACAATGGGCACAACAAGATCAGTTTATTATTTCCCAAAGATTTATAACTCATTCTCTTGAATTAAAAAAAAAAACTATGAAATACGAAATAATTAAAGTAAGCTCAGTATGTGCAAAAGATAGAATACTAGGACCATTTCAGGTCATCTCAGAAAAAAAAAAAAGTGACTTTCTTCATTTTTCTCAGTTTTTCCTCTACTTCCACAAAGCAGCTAGGGCAGCCCAAGCTGAAAAGCAGACATCAAGCTTCAGCCTCAAATTTCAAAATAGACTCCTGAAACTCCCAGCAAAGATAAGAGGAGTGTGAGAGTTTCAAAACTCTGAGTTTTTAATACTCAAACGCAGAGTTTGTGCGGTAAACATAAACATAGGTTTAGCGACAATGCACAATGACGTAAGAGCCAATTGTCCCACAAAGCTCCGCCCTTGCAGGGTTAGGGCCAAGCACGGGAAGCAGGTTAGGACTCTGCACAAGGATGAGCTTTCTAACTATCAGCACTGTTTTGGGAGACAGGGACTAGTTGTCAGGACTGTTACAAAGAGGAGATGCATGTCCAGTTAAGTCAGTGGGTAACAGACCTGGATGTCCATAAGAATCACATAGCAAACTTTTAAAAAGTTCAGGCCCCAGGGTCCCTGTGCTGGAGATTCTTAGTGCGTAGGTACAGAATGGAGGAGCATGGACAGCTGTTTGTTGTTATGTCATTTTGTCTTAGCTTGCGTTTTAGATTCTTCAAGCAATTGATATCAACAAAGTTAGAAACGCATGGGTTTAGGGAATTGCATTAGCTCAGTGGTTCCCAACCAGGGGTGATTTTTGTCTTGCAGAGGACATTTGGCAAAGTCTGACATCTAGAAAGTAGAGAGAGGTTAGGGATGCTACTAAATATCCTCTAATGTACAGGACAGCGCCCCACAACAAAGGATTACTGGGCCCAAAATGACAACAGTGCCAAGGTTGGGATAACACTGGGCTAGATTGTCTTTATAAGGTCCTTTCTAACACAGAGATTCTAAAATTCAAACAATTAGCATTACTCTCAGTGTGTGTGTGTGTTTGCATGTGCAACAACCCGCCTTTGCAGCTGGGGGACAGAGGGACTTGTGTTCTAGATTCTATATACTTTGTTCCATGTGTTACAGGTGTATTCCCTCCACACAAGAATCCTGTCTAACTCCGACCTTCACTCAGGGCCCTCACTGTGGTCTAATAATAGGCTCTACAAATGTTACCAGAACAGAGTCACAGGGGTAGGAGCAGAGTGTTAGACATGAATTACTTACTTCAGATTTTTTAATTTCCATCAGGAACGAATAAACTGGTATGTCCATTTGCTTGCGCTTATTCATCAGTGTCAACAAAATTGTCCGGGCGGTGACAGGTACATTCTCAGGGCGCTCTCTTCCTCCTACCTCCCTCATGAAACCAGGAGCTTGGTGTTCTTGCTCCTTCTGTCCTGCAGCAAAATCAGCGCTCTGTAAAAGGCCTAAAGAAATATATCCCCATTAAGCAACTGATGAAGTTTTCAGGACAGGTAGTTGTGTGTCCTCGTGGGGGAATGAAGTGGCTTCTAACACCCACCGAACTGAGGCACCATGGAGCGTGGAATGAGCGTGGGCTTTGCTCTCATGCCAGAGTGGAAGGCTCACTAGAAACCACGTGTTCTCCCTGTCCCCTCTGAGAAAACCCAGGCCAGGGAGGTCAAGGACAGGTCACTTACTAGTTGTGGGTCATGGGACCACCACTAAAGCTCTCTGGCACTCAGTGTCCTCACTGGTGATTGAGGATGACAATCTCTGGCTGGCAGTGTCACCGTAAGGGTTGGAAAACATCTGTAAAGAGTCTGGCACATGGTGAGCTCTAAAAGGGCACAGCTTATGTCTGTCTGTCTTTATTCATGGCTAACGTCAGCACGTGAACAGTCCCTGCCCTGTGTAGGAATTTAAGAAATTGTCTATTGATTGATAGAATGCATGAAACGGTTACATTATCCCTGAAAGTCTGCTCTTTTCCAAACTGGCCAGCAGTATTTCCTCCTTCTGCGGGCAAGAGAGTGGAGCTGGGGGCATGAGCCTGGTTTCATGAGATCACTACCCTTCCATTCTTTCTGACCATTCCAGGGCAAAGAAGGAGCCTTCATGGTGCGAGATTCCAGGACTCCGGGAACGTACACCGTGTCCGTTTTCACCAAGGCCATCGTAAGGTATGGTGCTAACCCAGCTCAGCAAAGGGGGAGAGACACTTCTGAACTGGGTGAGTGATGGGTCACACACAGCAAACTCAGACCGTGTGAGAAGTGCAGGCTCGCTAGAAACCATGTGTTCTTCCTGTCCCCTCTGAGAAAACCAAGGCTAGGGAGATCAAGAGCTGGAGGTGGATGCCAGGCCCTCTTTCCAGTTAGCATCCCTGATTTCAGAGCTCCAGAGAAATAAAATAGTTGACCTTGTATAGGATGAGCATATAATTTAATACATAGAGTAACAAAGAAGATATTGCCAACTGGAAGTAAAAATACATGAAATCCAGTTCCGGCTCTGTGAATAAAACTACCTACCGTTTATTAAGTCCTTACTACACACCAGGAACTTTACAGACCATTTCTAATCCTAAGAAGCCCTGAAGGCAGGTGCTGCTCGGCGCATTTCACACAGAAGAGACTCAGGCTCAAAGAGCTGATGGCACTTCCCCAAGGCAATGGGGCTAAAGCGGCCAAGCCACATTCACGCTCTAGCCACACTGACGCAGAGCCCCCCACGGCTTGTCTGCCCCTCTCTGGACCTCGGTTTCCTTCTCTGCAAAATGATGTCTAAGAGCATGTCTAGGTTGCAAATCCTCTTCTGATTAGAAAACCAGTAAGAGCTAAGCAGCTTGGCAATGTCCACAGTGCAGTAAGAATTTATAGAAGAGCAAAATAATTGTTAAGGTGTTCTCAGGGAATATTTCGTGCAAGACTCAAGGACATGAGCAAGAGTCAGAGGAAGGGCAGGTTCAGACAGGGGCAAAGAGGACGGCACCATCGAGGCCTGGGGAGGAACGCAAGGTACATCTCAGAGGGGCTGGGAGACAGTGAGGAGAGTGACCTGAAACCTGTAAGGTGTGATGGAGAAGGAAAGAGAGAGAAAGTCTGTCTTGGGGCTCCCAAGACCGCCCCGAGGCTCACTAAGACGATGCCCAGGACTAACGCTTATTACAGCAAAGGAATAGAAACCAAACCAGCAAAGGGCAAAGACACGTGGGGCAAAGTCCAGAGGAAAGCAAATACAAGCTTCCAAGTAGAGTCACACAGGACGTGCTTGATCCCTCCAGCGACGAGTCATGACGACACGTGTGGAGAACTGTCTACCAGGAGAGCTCATTAGAGACTCAGCACCCACAGTTTTTATCGGAGGCTATTTCTGGAGACACCCTCTGCCTAGCACGTACTAAAATTCTAGATTCCCAGAAGGAAAGTAGGTGTTCAGCATAAAGCCCATTGTTTATACAAACAGTTTAGGCAGAACCCGCCACCCTAGTCCGTTAGGGAATGGTGAGAGCCCTCCTGAAATCCAAGTTCCCAGATGCCAGCCAAAGGGTTATGGTGCAAGCAGGCCTTTCTAGGGACAATCGTCAGGCCTGCTGTGTTAACTCTTTGTGGCACGAAGTCAGATGAGTATGAAGGGGTTAGAGAGCCTTCCTCAACATATGCTGATGAAATAATTCACAGAGCAGGGATGGCAAACATGCAGCACATATAATACCATTCCGCCATTTTGTAGCAATGGAAGAAACGTCACCAATCCATCATAGCACTGCTGCCAGTCAGGTCCAGATGCAACCTCGGAGTCCTTCTTAACACAGCAGCGAGGCATTCAGGGCCAACCTATCAAGACTGACATACAAGTTGAAATCTATCTGCCATCCTTGTGAGAGGTCACAAAACCAAGATAATAAGACTCTAATCCTAGTAGACATTTTTGTGTCTCAGCGTTGCTTATTAATAATCACCGCATTTGTGTTTCATTTGTTTAAGCGAGAACAACCCCTGTATAAAGCATTATCACATCAAAGAAACAAATGACAACCCTAAGCGATACTATGTGGCTGAAAAGTATGTGTTTGATTCCATCCCTCTTCTCATCAATTACCACCAACATAATGGAGGAGGTGAGTTCTAGAAGACAAAGGGGGTACCCTCACAGGGAACTTGGGGAAAAGTGACAAAAGCCCAGCCTGGTTGCTTCCTGACCATAAATAATAACTAAACATACAAATAGGAAAGGATGTCATATATTTGATTATACAGTGTATCTTCATGTTCCATTGACAAACTCTGGTATGGAAATCATGGAATTTTACCACCTGCCAGACACCTGTGCTTATGAATCTTCTCAAGGAGGCTGTGATATATCCGTGATTGGGCCTTAGGATTTATTTCACAGAATAAAATTAGCTTTTTTTTTTTGTTTTTCAGCAATCTCAATCACATTTATTTAGATATTTTGGTTGTTTACAATTTTCACTGTAACAAATAGAACTGCAATGAATATTCATGAATATGTTTCTTTTCATGGTAAAATTAGCTTTTGCATCAGTTTTTTTTTTTTCTTTTCTGATGATTTAAGTTAGATGGTTGCTACAGCAAAGCCCTAACCATTGCCTTTGGCTTTTCGATCACCCCAGGCCTGGTCACTCGGCTGCGGTATCCAGTTTGTTCCTGGAGGCAGACAGCCCCCATCAAGGCAGGGCTGAGATACGGTGAGCAAAACAATCAGGAATGTAAACCCATAGCCTAAACTCTGCATGGACTTCCTGTGCACCTACCTGTTCCCCAGACTTCAAATGACCATTAAAACTACTGTCCTATGTATCTGGAGCAGGCAGCACGGATGAACATTTACAATGTGTGTGAGCGGGAGAAGTGCATATACTTGCATAAGCACATCTAACTACGCCAAAGCAATGGCCACTGGTTTTAGTAAAAGGTGCATTAATGAAGTGTTTATTGAGCACCTACTTTGTACAGAGCACTCTACTAAATGCTATTAGAAAAATATTAGAAACAATGCCTTAGCACTGTGTTTCCACCTACCTTCTAGAACTTCTATATCATGTAGTGGGTGTGGTATGGGTCTATTGCAACGGCTGTAAGCTGGCAGCATCTAGAGGTGTTTGTTTGCATAACAGAGTGTTAAGATTTTTTTTTTTTAATGCCTTTAGGCAGGGCATGCATCTCCAGTGCTACAACCCTTACTGTGCCTTCTTACCCTGTGCAACTGCTTCACCCACTTGAGATTACCTGCCTGGACTCTGAAGGCATTTGAGTTTGTATTTCCTTTGTCCAAACTGTGTGCTGCTTGAGAAGAAGGGTGCCCTGATTTTCATTTGGTATCTCCTAGATTGGTGGCCCTCAAACTTCAATGTGCATCAAAGTCCCCTGGAATGCTTATTAAAAATGTGGGCTCCTGGACCTTACCCAGCACTTACCAAAACACAGTCCCTGATTCTAGAGTCCTAGAGTCTACATTTCAAATCAGTGTCCAGTGACTTTGACTCAGGTGGTCAGAGGGCAATACTTTGAGAAACACTGCCATGGGCTTCTTCACCCTTAACCAGCACCATGTCTGGCACACAGTAGGTACTCAATACTGTTTGCTGTTGAGTCTCTGCCTCAAACAGGTAGAAATCTGGCTATTTATGGTACCAGATCAAGCACCGGGGAAGGATAATGCTTCTCTAGCATTATCCCTATGAAAATAACAGCATTCTCGTATCTGTAGAATCCTAATGTGTCCATGCTGAGTGGAATCTCAGAGATTACCTGGTTGGCCCAATCATTTTGTCAATAAGAAAACTGAGCCTTGGATCCTTTTATTAGTTTATAGAACATTTATTGAGAGCCTCCCATGTGCCGAACACTGTGCTAGATTGTGCCTCCTCTTTGAATCCACCTACCTCTCTCTCTAACCGCCACCCTTGCTAAGGCCTAGCAGAGCGCTGTGTACATAGTGTGCGTAGTGGGTGCTCTTGATGGATGGATGCATGAATGAATGATCAGCTCAAATGAAATTTGCTCTGTGTGAAAAATGACAATAAAAAACTCACAGGTATAGAAAATGATTGGGACCTTGCAAGGACCTTCTCTGTACTTTCTTTAATACCTTGATTAATGCTGTCCTCCTTTTTCTTTCCATGTCACTTCCTCACAAACATTTTTCCATAGCTTTAAATGTATATCCTATGTTATGATTTGGGGGAAAGTTTATTTATATTTATGATAGTTCTAAGTTTAGGACTTATACCATTTCCCATCTCTGAGTGATAGAAACAATAGGCTAAAATGCTAGGTAGGGCAATCTAGTCCCTGGGCAGCCCTGTATTTCATATCTACTATTTGGTGACCCTGGAAAACCCTCTCTCTCTCTTCCAGGGAAATGGGTGATCGATCCCTCGGAGCTCACTTTTGTGCAGGAGATTGGCAGCGGGCAGTTTGGGTTGGTGCATCTTGGCTACTGGCTCAACAAGGACAAGGTGGCCATCAAAACCATTCAGGAAGGGGCTATGTCAGAAGAGGACTTCATAGAGGAGGCTGAAGTCATGATGTGAGTGGTCAAAACAAGGGTACGCAGACACCCAGTGTTCTTTAAATACCATTCTGATGCCATGTGGTGCCACCTCCCTGTTCTAATCCCAGCAGTGTCTTCGTATGCACAGAGAATGAAATCAGACTCCTCACCACCGTCTGCGAGGCCCGCCATGGTCTGGCCCTGCCCACTCCCCGATCCCAGCTCCCACCCGTCTTTCCTCTGGCCCACAACATGCCAGGCACACTGGCCTCCGTTCATGTACACGCACCAGCTGACTCCCTGCCCTCCGTCAAGTCTCAGCTCCAATGATATATTTTTGTTTTAGGAGGAAATGGATTTTATTTTCACAGTCACGAGTTGGACAAAGTGGCCACCGGCTATTTTGGTGCCATAGAATGTTCAGCACTTTTGGGAGACTGAGTTTGGGTCATCTCACTCTTGCCTTTGTCCTCCAGGAAACTCTCTCACCCCAAACTGGTCCAGCTCTACGGGGTGTGTCTGGAGCAAGCCCCCATCTGCCTGGTGTTTGAGTTCATGGAGCACGGCTGCCTGTCGGACTACCTGCGCAGCCAGCGGGGACTCTTTGCCGCGGAGACCCTGCTGGGCATGTGTCTGGACGTGTGTGAGGGCATGGCCTACCTGGAAGAGGCGTGTGTCATCCACCGAGACTTGGTACGAGCGTGCACAGCAAATACCCGCGGGTCCAAGATGAAAGGGCACATGCCACGCAACTGCGGACCTACCAAAACTGGGGGCGCGTTAATAAATAACAAATCACAGGCCATCTCCTTTCATCTTTCAACGTCTTCCTTCCGCCACCCACTTGGAGGGGTCCTGGTGGGAAAGTGCTTCGTGAGAACCCAGATCTGGGCTCTAACCCCAGCCCCACCTCTAACTTTCACCTTCTGCATTTCGGTTTACATTCTTCCAAAGTGGGGCTAACAGCCACTCCTTCTTAACCTCTCTGTGCCTCAGTTTGCTCCTGCTAAACTGACGGAAATGGACAAGCACAATTTATCTCAAAGTGTCATCCAAGGATCTACCAGAATCCCATTGGGGTAACTCTTCAGCTGCTCTCAGAATCTCTGGTGGCTGGGATTCATGAATATTCATTTTAATACATTCCCCCTCTGCGATTTGCATGCATGTTAAATTCTGAGACACACTGCAGTCTTTTGTCTCTAAGGACTCTTCCGATGCAACGTTCTGTGATATGCATCAGGGGCTGACGAGCTGCTCTCCCTATTGAGGGATAGTTTTAAGAGGATTAACAACCTCAAAACATTCTTACTTTAGTCAAAGGGGAGATGCTTTCTTCTTATCACCCCTAATGTTAATGTTTCCTATCGGGTCAGGTGGCTAGAGCCTGTCATTGTTTAGACAACACCACGGCTTTCTCTTCTTTTTTTTTTTAATTGGGGGAAAACTACAAAGCATTTACAGTACAATGTATACAGTCACAATTTGTAGTGAGCTGATTTCCCAAAATATATTATCACTCAAGTTGACTTATCTTGTTATATTCAAAAATCTACTCTGTCAAAGTAGTCCATAGACTACATACATAGTGCTCCAACTGTATCTACGTACAACCAACACTCCATTTTAAGTGTACAATTAAATGATTTTCAGTGGATTTACCAAGGTGTAAAGTTAATCACATGGATCAGTTTTTGAGGATGTGGAGAGAGAGGGACACTCTTACTCAGTCTCACAGGGTTTTTATGAAGTCAAATTCAGCCTTTGGGCAAGTAAATTCAGCCCTGTTTGTGGATGGTGTTACTACTGGGGTGACCTGCCAGGAAATAGCACAGCTAGTAAGTAGGGAAGGGAGGTGATCACTGGTGATCGGCCCTTTTCTGTGAGTGCAAGCCCTGAACACAATAGCGAGGACCAGGCTTTGGAGAGGGTTTCTTTACCTCGGCACTATTAACATCTTGGGACTGGTAGTTCTTTGCTGTGAGGGGCTAACCTGTGTGTTGTAGGATGTTTAGCAGCATCTCTGGCTTCTACTCACTGGATGCCCCCCGACACATGACACCTTGACAATGACACCCAACTCATAACAATCAAAAATATTTCCAGACATTGCAAATGTCCCCTGGGGGTAACCCTTCCACCCATTGAGGACCACTGCTCTGGAGTCAGCCTGAGTGTTACCCCCAGCTCTACTGCTCGGTGATAGTTCAGTGCCTCATTTCCTCGCGTGTCCAGTGCAAACAGTAATAGTGCCTATCTCCTAGGATTGGCCTGAAGACCAAACGAGCAATACACATGAAATACTCAGAACAGACTCTGGTAGGGACAGACCCAAGCTCATTGTGAACTGGTACAGTTATTTCAAAAAACTTTTATATTTGATCTCCGAATAAACACACAGACTTCACATTTTTCCTTTATCTCCACATCTTCCCCACTGTGGAGCAAAAGTGTTTAAATCACAACAATATGCACAAAACATTACATGTCTACGTTAATGAACTGGAGCTCTATTTTCAGGGCTCTGTGACTGCTAATTAATCAGTTCCCCTGATAACCTCATCTGAGCTGCGTGTGATTTTTATTTGCAGCCGCGGAGCAGCAATTCCAGTTAGTTAACAGGCCTTTAAGTGACAATCCAGCTCTGTGGAGCGGCAGAAAGGCCCAGAAATGATTTTCTAAGCAAGAAAATGATAATGGCGGTGGGGAAGAAATCTGGGATAAGGAGAAGACTGAGGATTTCCTTGATTGATTAGCTGGATGGCTTTGGGAAAGCCATGTTCATTTACTGTTAAAATACATCATCATCTCGCAGTGCAGAGGGGGATTGATGAAGACCCGTCTTCCAGCAATTCATGTTACTTAGTCACCCTGAATTATTATTATTATTATTTTGTGTGTGTGCTGCCTTTCGTAGCAGGAGCTATTGTAAAACCACGGTGTCTGCTATTAAGCTTGCTTGAGAGCCCTGCTCATGGGGACGATTATTTCTAGTGTGTGGGAAGATGTGGCTGAGGATGGCGGGTGTGGGCTGTCACTACCTTTGTCCAGAGGGCTCACTTCCTTCTTCCAGTGAGACCGGGATTTGGTGTGAAGAAGTGAGGGGAGTGCCCTGGCCTGAGCACTGGGGGCCGTAGGACGGGTCAGGCTTGTTAGTGTGACAGCCTTGGTGCATTCACTTAGCCAGTGCAGCAGAGAGGTTGGGAGTCTCCGTCCTGGAGTGGGGATGAAAACCTGGTTCTTTAACTTGCCAGCTGTGTGGCCTTGGACCAGCCGCTGAGCCTCTCTGAGCCTCATTCTTCTCATCTGTAAAATGATATTGATTGAAGTACCTGCCTCACAGCTTTGTTATGCATTTTCGGTGAGATAATTTTTTTTTTTTTTTTTTTTTGAGACAGAGTCTCACTCTGTTGCCCGGGCTAGAGTGCCGTGGTGTCAGCCTAGCTCACAGCAACCTCAGACTCCTGGGCTGAAGCGATCCTCCTGCCTCAGCCTCTCGAGTAGCTGGGACTACAGGCATGCGCCACCATGCCCGGCTAATATTTTCTATATATTTTTAGTTGGCCAATTAATTTGTTTCTATTTTTAGTAGAGATGGGGTCTGGCTCTTGCTCAGGCTGGGTTCGAACTCCTGACCCTGAGCAATCCGCCCGCCTCGGCCTCCCAGAGTGCTAGGATTACAGGCGTGAGCCACCACGCCCGGCCTAGGTGAGATAATTGATGTAGCCCAGTGGCTGACATGTAATAAGCACTTGATACACATCAGCTATGATGATGATTCTTTTTACTCATTTGAGTGCCTCCCATGCTAGGGAGGGGGGATACATTCAGGTCAAATAAGACATCCTGTGCCTCCAAAGAGTGTCTTCCCTGGAGATTGGAATGAGAGGAGTGTTTCCACAGCGGTAAGCACCGAAGGCTGTGGAAGTGGGGCGGGAGCTACAGAAGCTCTGCGGGAGTGGTCACCTTAACCAAGGGACTTGTCCCCAGAAACTGGTACCTTAGTAACTACCAAGGGAATGGACTCTCGACACAGGCAGAGCCTATGCATATAGGGAGACACCGTCAAGACCATGGAAACAGGGGTGTGAAACTTAGAATATTCCTCCCCCAACCACCCCTGCCAATAGAAAACAATCACCAAGTTTGAAATGGATAGGAAGACTAGAGAGAAATATATCGCCTGCTTCTGCTTAGTGAATCCAGCCAATAGTTGCTGGGACTTTAAGCATTTTGTGTGTTGGGGGCCTGGTTTCCAGCCACCTGGGCCCCAGAGCCTGGAGGTGTCCAGCGCAAGGTGCATGGGCTGCAATTATTTGTTTGGTGACTTGTGCTTAGTAAAGACCCTTTTCTTCTTACAAGAACTCGCCTCATGGTTATAAAGGGAATTTGTTTTACAGAAAGGGCTAGCAAAGTTCAATACTGGAGGATGACCTTGTAGTTTCTTTTTCTTGGTAAAAATTTCTTGTCCCCAAAATGTTCCTATGTCTGCCTTGGCTTTCATCCTAAGGCTATGTGTGGCAATCTAAATGAGATAATTATATGGACTATTCAAAAATTTTTTAAAAAATAAAGTGCTATACAAGGGACTATTTTTTTTATAGCTAACATATAAAACAGTTTGGATGCATCTCTTTTACACCTATTAAGAGAGAACTGGGAGACCAGCATTAATTTAGCTTTGAAAGAGTATTACATTTGTAAAGTTATACTAGACACATGTCTCTCTTAAAAGCCTCACATATTGAAAACTCATTCCTTTATTCTAACTCTATATATAGCAAAAGCAAAGTGACACCCTAGTATTTTTTGGTGCAAGGGCTAGCAAAGTCATATAATGACTTTGCAAATAGCAAACCCATAATAACTTTTGGGTTAGATTTTAATTTTCCCTCATATGGTAGGAAAAATACATAAAAGGGTGAATCCTTGGAAATAGAAATGAATAGCTTCTCTGTCATAGCGCACCATGACCAAATGAGGTGTGGGATTTCTTTTCATAGGACAAGTTATACATTTGCCCGACAGAATTACACAATAGGATTCTGTCTTAAGAGAGAGTTCAGCTTTTTATTGATTTAATACAATTGCAGTTTTCCTAAGCTCTGCACTGGGGAAATGCTGGATCGAGCAGCTGTGCTGATAAATGTAAATGGTCAATGGTTAAAAGACCTTCATATTGTTCTTTTGTTTCCATGTTTTCTGACTACAAAGCTCATGAAATTGACAAAATGGCTCATTGCGAAAAGTGTGTTCTGCTAAATAGGAAGCGATTACTTGGCCGTGTTGCTCTGTCCTGCTCCCCATTCTGGCTGAGAAATGGTCTGGCTGTGCAGTTTAAGTTCCTTTTGACCTGGCTGCTTCTGCAGTACAGGAGCAAACTGTGCCTCCCTGGAGAGGTAGACCCTAGGGAGCTGGTGGTTGGAGGGTCTGGGTACAGGCCGGGGTAGGGACCAGAGAGGGGACCAAGAAATGGCTCACCTTTCAGATCCTGACTGCCTCTGATGCCCGGCTTTCCATGCAAGGCAGTGGCTGTTCAGGGAGCTTGTAGGAGGTCTGCTGGAAGTTATGGTGGTCTTCAGAAACAGAACATGTCAGGCAGAGGGGGGAAAGTGACTGGGGACAGGAGGGGATCTTTCAGAGGGCAGAGAGAGGGAGTTGTTAATCAGAAGGATAGAATTTATCATAAAATAGTTTCTTAAGAAGTGTTTTCTAATTGTCTACCATGTGCTCTGCACTGCTGTTGTGGGGAAGGGGGTTAAAAGAGGTAGAAAACGTGATATCTGTCTTCGAGAATTTCATAGCCTCACAAGACTTGCACGGATGGGTTCAAGACCCCGCAGAATCACATGTTAAATTGCGTGATCGGATGATGGATGTGTGGAACTATTTCTTACCCTTCTCCTAACCGTGGACCACATCCAGCCAGAATATTTAGACAATGCCATCTGGATCACTTCCTCTGTCTTCTGTTAAGGTCAACTCCAAATTCCTAAGCAAGGCCAAAGTGAACCGGCCCTTGCCTGCCTGGGCTTGCCTGGCCTCCTGCCATACCCGTTGTCATTATTGGCCTCAACAGAGGGGCTCCTCTATGTCCCCACCAGTGGGCCCCATCACATCCTATTTTGGGGTGTTTGAACATTCTGTTCCCTCTGCCTGGGACTCCTTTCACCTGGTCTTCACCAGACTACAGCCTTGCTTAGCAATGATCCTCCAGGATTTCTCCTTAAACGTCACTTCTTTTTTTCTTTTCTTTTCTTTTTTTTTTTGAGACAGAGTCTCCCTCTGTTGTCTGGGCCAGAGTGCCGTGGCGTCAACCTAGCTCATAGCAACCTCAAACTCCTGGGCTCAAGCGATCCTCCTGCCTCAGCCTCCCGAGTAGCTGGGACTACAAGGCACATGCCACCACACCTGGCTAATTTTTTCTATTTTTGGTAGAGATAGGGTCTCGCTCTTGCTCAGGCTGGTCTGGAACTCCTGAGCTCAAACGATCTGCCTCCCTTGGCCTCCCAGAGTGCTAGGATTACAGGCATGAGCCACCGCGCCCGGCTGTTAAACGTCATTTCTAACCACCCCGTGCTTCATAGGACCTTCAGCTTTTCTGCTGGTGAATCTTATCACGTTTGGACGCACGTGTTCGTATGGTTGTCAGTGAGCTCTCAGCCTCTCCTGTTGTTCGGTGAGCTCCACGAGGATGAGGGCGGGGCTGGGCTTGTCTTGCTCCCTGCTGCATCCTGGCATCTAGCGCAGGCCTGACACCTAGTGGGTGCCCCATCAGCGAATGACGAGTAAATGGATGTGCACGGAGATGTTCCACGGGTCGATGCGGTTGTCCTGTCCAAGCACGTTGTTTCTCCTCCTCCTGGAGCACTTGGTATGTTGTACTAAACACCCTGTTTGTCTACCCTCACGCATCCATCAGCTTCCAAAGGGTAGGGATTGGATTGTAATCATCTTTTTGTCTGCAGGGCCTGGCTCACGTAGGAATTCGACGGAGGTTTGTGGGGTGAAGGAAAGAATGAATTGTGCATGAATGGAGGAGGACTTAACTGGGTTTTAAGGCATGCCTGGGGATCAGGGTGCAGGAAAAGTGAATTTAAGGATCTGAAATAGCAGTGGGAGCTGGTATGTAAATCGAGATTAGATTTTTTTTTTTTAATTTTTTTTTTAAAGCTGAAAATCTGAATTAGAAAAATACCGGATAGTCACCAGACACAGCATGACAGGATGTACTCATGCTACAAAGGTTGGAGGGTTGGGGTGGGGAGGAGGTTTGGAATTTCCCCAGCTGAGCTTTATACCTTGAATGATGTCTGTCTTTCAGCTCGCTGCTCACCTCAGGTGTTTATCCATTCAACTAATACCTGTCGAGCACCTCTTCCAGGCATTCTTTTTTTTTTTTTTTTGAGACAGAGTCTTGCTCTGTTGCCCGGGCTAGAGTGCCATGGCGTCAGCCTAGCTCACAGCAACCTCAAACTCCTGGGCTCAGGTGATCCTTCTGCCTCAGCCTCCCAAGTAGCTGGGACTACAGGCATGCGCCACCATGCCCGGCTAATTTTTTTTTCTATATATTTTTAGTTGGCCAATTAATTTCTTTCTATTTTAGTAGAGACGGGGTCTCACTCTTGCTCAGGGTGGTTTTGAACTCCTGACCTTGAGCGATCCTCCCGCCTCGGCCTCCCAGAGTGCGAGGATTACAGGAGTGATCTTCCATGCATTCTTAATGGGGAATATATTGTTCCCCACCCTGCCAAGATATGAAAATTGGCTGTTAGAGAGTAAAAAAAAAAATCTCACTCTGTGTATGTATAAAGCACAGATATACATATGGCACATATGTGCATACGTTTCATAGAGGGGGTGATTAGGAAAAATGAGGATGATAATGCAAAAAAGGTTGAGAAACTGACTTGCTTTACGCCAGGCATTATTCTGGTTAAAGTGCCCCCTCCCGTAGAGTTTTCCTTCTTATGAGGCAGAATGGCAGTAAACAGGTAAATAACTATGACTGTGAACAGATAATAAATTCTATGAAGAGGAGGAGCGGGCCGAGGAGAGAGGACACACGGGGTGGGCAGTGGGCATGTCTGTGGTTATTTAGGTAGAGCAGTTTGGGTGGACTCTCTGACGAGATGACATTTGAGAAGAGTCTGGAGGAAGCGAGGGGTGGAGAGTAGAGACTGTTCTGGAGCAAGAGCATTCCAGGAAGAGGCCACAGCTTGGTGCAGTTAGGGACAGCAAGGAGGCCAGTGGGTAGGAGCGGATGGAGGAGGGAAGGCTGGTGGCAGATGAGGCGAGGACAGAGGCAGGGGCCCCGTCTCCAGAGTCCATGTAGGCCACCCGGAGAGGGGTTTGGATTTTGTTCTCAGTGCGATGGGAAGCTGCTGGAGAGCTCCATGCAGGGGAGTGACATGACCCGATACATCTTTTAGTAGGATCGCCTTGGCTGCCGTCTGGAGGGTGGACTGCAGAGGCAGGCGTGGAGTCAGGAGACCTGGCTGATGTCGAGGCCCAGGTGGGAGATGACGGTGGCTTGGGGGAGGGTGAGTGGTTCGATTCCAGGTGCACTGTGAAGGCACAGCTTGCAGGACTTGTAGTGGGATTGAACAAAGGGTCTCCTTTCTACCAGCTGCCAGCCCCTCTTAAATCCCTTTAGGGAGGAAACTATTTTTGTTTATGTCTGCAAGAAGCCACAGCCGGGACACGTGGTTAAAAGTGTTAGTCACGTGTGTTAGGGTGGGTGTTTTCACTGCGTAGCTTCTCCTCCTCCTCCTCTGTCTCCTCTTTCTTTCTTTTCATCAAGCGAGGCTGGCAATAGCGTTCTCCTGTGGCTTTGTGAGAGTGAATGAAATTTGCATGCGAAGTGCCTGGCTTGGGTCTGGCAGGCTGTTGGCACCTGGTGAGTGGTGGTTTTTATATTGTGTGGCTCTCCTCTTTTCATCAGATTTCTGTGATGCTGGCTCTTCTGTCCCAGGGTCACCTAAGTTGGAGCACTTTGGATCAGGGTATCACTTTTCCTCTTTCTATGTCTTGGTTTTCCTTCGTGTGAAAGGGGAGGCAGAGCTTGCTTACCAGGTAAAACAGTGGATACTCTCAAATAACTTACATTGTGTTCTAAGTCTGCCAGGCCACGTTGAGCTGGGGGTGATGAAGAAGCCATTACCTGTCACTTGAAGGGAGTGAGTGTCTAGTGGATCATGTCGAGTGATCAGAATTGAGGCTGCAGCATGAGCAGCACAAGACGTTTATACAGTAATCACCAAATCGTGTGGATCCAAGCAGAATAAAAAAGGGCCCGGAGCTGTGGCTTAGGGCCAAGGACGAATGGGAGCATGAAGCCTGGCGTGAAACAGAGGGTGAGAGGCATGCATGTAGCACAGTGACAGACAGAAACGGATCAAGTTTACATGGAGATGAAACGCAGGGCTGCTGCTTCCCCTCCACACTCACGGCAGACTTGGAGCTGGAATTAGAACCCGGCAGCCGAACCCCAGAGCCTGTTTTCTAAGCATTACACGCAAATGCCACCTCAGAATCCTTCCACTTGATAAATTAATTCCCCGTTGCTTCATTAAGATGGGGAAATTCAGGTTCATATTACGGTTGCCATTCATTTGTTCGTTCACTTGTCCACTAATTAAACAATACTTTTGTGCATCCACCGTGTGCCACTCATAGTGCTAGGTGCTGGGGATCAGTGGGGAATAAGACACATCCCTGTCCGGGGCTACATGTAGTGGAAACAACACTTCTTGTCTAGGACTTCAGTGGTGGGGTGGGCCCAGGGTTTGTGTGATTGGTGGCTAATTTAGTGGTGCCCTTCTCTGCCTTTAACCAGAAAGTCTCTCAGTTGGTGATAAAAATCAGCAATAATCTGAAAAATGAATTATGTTGATGCCCCATCATGCACCCTGGACCAGAAAATGGGCCACCTGCCATCTTTTTCTGACCTGGCTGAGTTAACTATTTGACCCTGGGCCTCAAATATAATTCACACAGGGGAGTGAAATGACATATATAAGACTTGTATATAGAATATATAAAGAAGACTTACAACTCTAACAAAAAGGCAAACAACCCAATTAAGAAACTGACCAAGAATCCGAATAGACATTTCTCCAAAAAAGCTATGCAAATGGCCAATAAGCACACGAAAAGATGCTCAACATTATTAGCCATCAGGGAGATGCAAATCTAAACCGCAGTGAGACACTGCTTCACACTCACTAGGCTGGCTATAATGAAAAGATAGACAATAGCAAGCATTGGCAGGGATGTGAAGGAATCGAAACCCTCATGTACTGCTGGTGGAATTGTGAAACGGTGCGGCCACTTTGGAAAACAGCCTAGCAGTTCCTCAGAGGTTAATCATAGATTTAACATCCGATCCAGAAATTCCACTGTTAGATATGCGTCCAAGAGAAATGAAAGCATATGTCCACACAAAACTTATTCATGAGTGTTCACGGAAGCGTTATTCATAATAGGCAAAAGGTTGAAACAACCCGAATGCCCATCAGCTGATGAATGGGTCAATGAAATGTGGTAGATCCATACACTGGAACATTATTCATTCATAAAAAGGATTGAAATACTGATACATGCTAAAACATGGATAAACATGGATAACTTGAAAACAGTATCCTAAGTGAAAGAAACGAGTCATGAAAGGCCACATATTATATGATTTCATTTATATACAATGTCCAGAATAGGCAAATATATATAGACAGAACGTAGACTAGTGATTGCCTAGGGGCCGGGGGAGAGCGATGGAGAGTGACTGCCAGCGGGTATGGGGTCTGTTTTGGGGATGATGAAAATGTTCTGAAATTACTATGGTGAAGGTGACACAACTCGGTGAATATACTAAAAACCAATGAATTTTATACTTTAAATAGGTGAATTATATGGTATATGAGTTATAGCTTAATAAAACTATTATGTAAATATTTTTTAGAAAACAACCAGCATGGTCTCTGCCCTTATGGAAAACATAATCTTGTTGGGGAGATAATATTAATGAAATAATTATAAATATACAATATAATTATACAATAATTAATGAAATAATGAATAATTATAAAAAAAATCTAATGGTTACAAATTACGGTAAGTGCTATGAAGGGAAAAAACCAGATATTAAGAAAGAGACTAGCAGGAGGTTAATGGGCGTAGGCAAACATTCAAGGGCTCTTACAGAGATCCCCAAAGTGGCTTAAACAAAGTAGATGTTCAATGCTCGCTGGTACATCAGTGCAGGCGTAGGCAGTCTAGGGCTCATCTGGAATAAGCCCACAATTTCAGTGATCTGCCAGCAGGCTGCTCTGCCCTTCCCTGGGGGAGCTGTGCTCATTGGCATTGTCCCCGGCGGCTCTGCACCGCGTCTGCAGTCCAAGCCCGAGAAGAGAGAAGGAAAGCGTGGAAAACACTTCTGCTCACACTGGCACTTAGTCACATGAAGCTAGGAAGTGAAGTCTTTGTACCAGGTGTTCATGTGCCCAGGTACAACTTAGGGGTTCAATTAATATAGAAGGAGGAGAGAACATATGTTGGGCAAATATTTAGCAGTCTCTGCCTAGGTGGCTTCTCTGAGGAAGTGTCATTGAAGGTGAGAACCTCAGGAGGAACTGGCGTTAAAGAGAAAGAGTCTTCCAGGCCACGGGGACAGCATGTGTGAGGGTCACGAGGCGGGAAAGACCCGCTACCACGTTTAGTAAGTTTAATGATGCGCGTGCCTACCAAGCACATCTCCTCCTGATGTTCATGACGTATGAACACCAGGACTAGCCCTGGTACAGGAAGCCACTGTGCCGGATTTACCAGGCTTTTCTCTCTTCTATCTTGCAGGGCTGGGACAGGCCTGGGCTGCATGGAGGGGTCTTTGCGCCTTCTCTGGAGAGCCAATGTGCATCCTCAGCTTTGAGAACTGAATTCCATGGGTTGTGTCAGTGTCAGACCTGTGAAAATCAGTTCTTCGGCTGGGATATCTCTGTCGTCGTGGGCTTGAGCACGCTGGGGAGAGTGGATCCCGAAGACATTTTTCAGTCTGCTGAGGAGCTTGCAAGACTCGAGACAGGAGGATAAAGTCTCAGGCTCTTAGGGACTCAGGAGTGTGAGTTCATGTGAGAGGCACTCATCTGATTGTGAGAAGCCTTGAATTTTAGGCTAAGCAGGGTTCTAACTAGCTAAATGAATGATCTCAGCAAGTCGCTCTTGCTATTGCTGCTGCTGCTGCTCGTTTACATTTATTGATTGCTCACGATGATTCGGGTACTGTACTAAGTGCTTTACAT
>CAUYRT010022693.1:0-12859 GCA_963574885.1 Lepilemur ruficaudatus
ACAGAAAAAATACCCCTACTGCATGGTGAAAGACAGTAGCCTAGCATGCTCTGGAGGAGACAGAATGCAGCTGGTGCTCCTCCAAAGCCCACCTGCCAGAGATAACTGTCATTATTTGACCTGTATGATTGCTCGCTAGAAATCTTTACTAGCAAGGCTTGTCTTTATTGACCTTACAGCTTAACCAGTACAAATAGTATTTTACCCAGGGGCATTTGCTAAATCAGTTACAAGTGATTAATACTGTTGTTGCCTGAGGCAGCAATAAGTGTTGGGCAAATCAGCTGACCAATGTCCTTTACATTTTTTGTTAATGTAAAGAAGGAAGAAGACCCAAATCACTAAAATCAAGAATGATAGAGGGACATTACTACCAAGCTTAGAGAAATAAAAAAGATTGCAAAAAAATATGATGAATTACATACTAATAAATTAGATAACTTATATGAAATAGACCAACTGCTAGAAAGACACAAACTATCAAAATCGACTCAAGGGGGCAGGGAGGCAAGGGCAACGTACATAACCTCAATATTTGTACCCCCATGATATGCTGAAATAAAAGATAAATAAATAAATAAAAATAAAATAAAATAATATAAAATAAAATAAATAAAAGGAAATGAGGAAATGGCAAAGAAACCAAAATTGACTCAAGAGTAAACAGAGGCTGGGCACAGTGGCTCACATCTGTGATCCTAGCATCCTGGGAGGCTGAGGCGAGAGGATTGTTTGAGGTCAGGAGTTTGAGACCAGCCTGAGCAAGAGACCCTGTCTCTACTAAAAATAGAAAAATTGCCAGACAACTAAAAATAGAAAAAATTAGCCAGGCATGGTGGCACATGCCTGTAGTATCAGCTACTTGGGAGGCTGAGGCAGGAGGATCGCTTGAGCCCAGGAGTTTAAGATTGCCATAGCACTCTAGCCTGGGCAACAGATCGAGACTGTCTCAACAAAAACTCTCCAAAACCGACAGGTAATATCAAACTCAATGGTGAAAGACTAAAAGCTCTCCCTAAGATCAAGAAAAGGATGTCCATTCTCATCATTTCTATTCGACATTGTACTGGAAGTTCCAATCAGAGCAATTATGTAAAATAAATATATAAAAGGCATCCAGACTGAAAAAGAAGTAAAATTATCTCTATTCACAGATAACAATCTTCTAAACAGAAAACCTTAATCCATAAAAAAATAAACAATTAGAGCTAACAAGTACAGGAAGGTTGCAAGATGAGTTCAACATGCAAAAACCTACTGCATTTCTGTATACTATTAGACTGCATTAAGATAACAATTCCATTTAAAATAGCATCAAAAAGAATACTTAGGAATAAATTTAACAAAAAAGTGCAAGACTTATACTCTGAAAACCATAAAATATTGTTAAGCAAAATTAAAGAGGACTTAAATAAAGATATTACATGTTCATGGAATGGAAAACTTAAGATAGCAGTTATTTCTCAAATTTGTGTATAGATTCAACACAATCTCTACCAAAACCTCAACTTCTTTTTTTACAGAAATTGACAGATTTATCTTAAAATTTATATGGAAACATAAAGGACCAATCATATCCAAAACAATCCTGAAAAAAAAAAAAACAAAACCAAATTTGAAGGATTTATAGTTCTGGATTGTAAATAATACTATTATACAAAGCTATAGTACCATGGCTCTGTGGTGTGGACAAAAGGAGAGACATATAGATCAAGGCAACAGAGCTGAGAACCTAGATATAAATACTCATATTTATAGGCAATTGATTTTTGATAAGGGTGCCAAATGGAGAAAAAAATGAAGATGAACCCCTACCTCACATCACATACAAAAATTAACTCAAAATGGATCAAAGACCTAAATGTGCAAGCCAACGCTATAAAATCTTTTAGAAGAAAACATAGGTATAAATCTTTGTGACCTTGGATTAGGCAGTGCTTTCTGAGCTATGACATCCTAAGTACAAGCAACAACAGTAACAAAATAGATAAGCAGGACATCATCAAAATTAAAAACTTTATCTTCAAAGGATACCAACAAAAAAGAAAAACCCACAGAATGGGAGAACGTTTTTGCAAATTATATATCTAATAAGGGACTTATATCTAGAATACAACAAAAACTGTTACAACTCAGTATTAAAAGATAAATAACGTGATTTTTAAAAGGGCAAAGAATATGAATAGACATTTCTTCAAAGAAGATATCCAAATGACCAGTAAGCACGTGAAAAGATGTTTGACATCATAATCCATCAGAAACACACAAATCAAAACCATGAGATACCACTTCACACTCAGTAGGATGGCTAGAATGAAAATGATACATAATAACAAGTGTTGAGTATGTGGGAAAATCAACATCCTAATATATAATCACTCTAGAAAATAGCTTGGCAGTTTCTCAAGCAGTTATACTTAAAAGTAACCATATGATCCAGCAATTCCATTCTGAGATATATACCCAAGAGAAATGAAAACATATGTTCCCACAAAAACTTATACACAAATGTTCATAGCAGCATTATTCATTGTGGCCAGAAAGTAGATACAACCTAATTGTTCATCAACTCATGAACAGAAAAATGTGGTATCCATTACCATACCATGTGGTATCCATATCCATACAATGGAATATTATTTGGCAATAAAAAGAAAAAGAAATGAAGTATACTGATACATGCTACCACACAGATGAACCTTTGTAACATGTTAAGTGAAAAAAGTCAGTCACAAAAGACCACATATAGAATGATCCATTTTTATGAAATGTCCAGAATAGGCAAATCTATAGAGACAGAAAGTAGATTAGTGGTTTCTTAGGGTTGGAACAGTTTGGGGATTTGATCAGGTGACAGCTAATGGGTACAGTTTCTTTTAGGGGTAATGAAATGGTTTTCGAATTGATTGTGGTAATCGATGCACAACTCTGTGAATATACTAAAAGCCATAGAATTGCATATTTTAAGTGGGTGAACTGTATATGTTAATTATCTCAATTTAAAAAAAATTTACACTTTTAAAGGGTGAATATTTTAGTATACGGTTTATATCTCAATTTTTAAAATGTCATCAGCAGTTAACTATTGGTCATATACATGATCGATTTAATAAGATTAAAATGATTAGGAGGTTGTTTCCACAAGTACTTGCTAATCCATGCTACTTTTAAACCAGGCTTTCCAAATCTACGTTTTTAAATAAGGTAAAAATAAGGTTAGTCACAAAAAAAGGGAGCCATGGTAATTTGTCCCAGGTTTATCTGTTCAAGAAAGAAACTACCTGGGCTGGGTGAGGTGGCTTATGCCTATAATCCTAGCACTCTGGGAGGCTGCGGCAGGAGGATGGCTGGAGGTCAAGAGTTTAAGAACAGCCTGAGAGAGTGAGATCCTGTCTCTACTAAAAATAGAAAAAATTAGCCAGGCCTGGTGGCATGCACCTGTAGTCCAGCTCCTCAGGAGGCTGAGGCAGGAGAATCACTTGAGCCCGGAAGTTTGAGGTTGCTGTGAGAGAGGCTGACACCATAGCACTCTAGGGGGAATAGAGTGAGACTTTGTTTCAAAAAAAAAAAAACAAACTACCCTTATTTCTTCCACTTGGGAACATATATAAGCAGCTGCTGCTCATCTTTCATTATTTCCTTTTCTCTCATATTTCTACAAAATATTTAGTAAGTTTTCAAAAAGGTTGACTCAACCAATTTTGAAAGTTCTTTCATGAATAGGAAGATACGTTTTCGTACCCTTGAAGCGAAGACTCAATTTACTTGGGATGGGAAAAATAAATCAAGTTAACATACTCGGTAAGAATCCAAAGCCACTTTCAATTTTTGCCTTGTACAAGTTTTATCCTACAAGAATTTATAAAACCTAGCCGGGCATGGTGGCACATGCCTGTAGTCCCAGCTACTTGGGAGGCTGAGGCAGGAGGATCGCTTGAGCCCCAGAGTTTGAGGCTGCTGTGAGCTAGGCTGATGCCACAGCATCTAGCCCGGGGAACACAGTGAGACTCTGTCTCAAAAAAAAAAAAAAAAAAGAATTTATAAAACCACCGAGAGTCATAATCTGCTACATAGGCTGCTCCTTGTTTAAGATAGAAAAACAAGTGTCCCTCACAAGGAATTAAGAATCTCTATATAAGGCACCTAAGATATTCCATTTCATTAAAGCCCAGAGCTCCCCAGCCTCTTGTTAAGCACAGATTAAGTACTAAACATTGCTCTTGTCCACAATTTCAAAAGCACAAGTAAACCAAAGCAGATTTTATGGAAAGTACATTCTTTACAGGCCCCCAAATCAGCAATACAATCTCAGGTAGCACTTCAACTTGCTTCAGTAAAATTATTTAAGTCCACTATGATAGGAGAGTGATGATTTAGTTAATTCTATAGAATCCTCAAAACACAGAAAATATTCCACTGGTGCTTCAAACACTAAGAAAAGTAGCAACATAGGCCCAAAATAAACAAACCTACCAATGAACTCAGGGAGATAGAAGTAACATTAATTATTACCTCTGAAGATGGCTCTTAGGAGTGCTCCAGCAGCTCTTCCTCTCACTGCTTGATTCTCAAGGAGATGAGTCAACTGCAATCAAAGAAAGAAAAAGTTACAAATCTCTGGTAACACTCCTCTACCCCAATGAACTAAACACTCAACATGAAAGGGCATTCCTTTTTTAGGTTCATATCATTCAGAGACATAATTCTTATTTAGATGGAGCAGGGTAGATTTTAATATGATGCTGGACTGTCAAGACTAAAATCTACTCATACATTCATTCTATAAATGTATGTGCTGTATTTTTAGGATACACATTCATTCAACAAATACTTTTTGAGCATGTTTTTTTCCTGAGGCTCAACATAAGGATAAACAAGACAGACATGGAAACAGTAGGAGGGGAACAGGTGACAGAAAAAAAATTGTAAAGGAAACAAATAAGAGGCTGAGATAGACAATAATTGAGAAAAGAAAGGCAACTTCAGCTAGGGTAATACGGGAAGGCTTCCCTGAGGTACATGATATTTAAGCAGAAACCTGGAGGATGAAAAAGAGCTAGCTAAGCAAAGGGAAGAAAGGGTATTTTTAGATAGAAAATCATCATGTGCAGAGGCCCTGAAGCATATTTGAGGCCAAGGACTTAGAAAGGAAAAAGACCAATAGACCAATGTGGCTGGAGAGTAGTAAGGAAAAAAGTAGCAGAACATGAGTTTGGAGACATAGGCAAGGACCAGATCATGAAGACTCTTGTAAGGCCATTGTAGAAAGCTTAGCTTTTGTCTAAGTGCAATAGAAGCTACTAAGAGAAAAAAAGAGTGACATGGTTTTTTTAAAAAAATCATTCTCCAAAAAAAAAAAAAAATCATTCTTGCTCCTTGTGTAGAGAATGGGTTGTGGTTGTGGGGGGTTTAAAACTGAAACAGGGATAACTGTGTTCAAGTTAGAGATGATAGTGGCCTAGACCAAAGTGATAGCAGGGGAGATGTTATGGGTGGGTTGAACTGTGTGTCTCTCTCTCCCACCCAAATTTTGCATATTAAATTGCTAACACCTAGTACCTACAAAAGTGACCTTATCTGGAAATTGGGTTGTTGCAAATGTAATTAGGTGAGGTCATTAGGGTGGGCCTAATCCAATAAGACTGATGCCAGTATAAAAGGGGGAAATCTGGACATAGACACCCACACGAAAAGAATGCCATATGAAGATGACAGCTGAGAGCAGGTGATTCAAGCTAAGGAATACCGAAGATTGAAGAAAACCACCTGAAGACAGGTGAGGGGCACAGCACAGATTCTCACTGCCCTTAGAAGGAACCAACCCTGCCAATACCTTGACCTTCAACTTCTAATCTCCAGAACCATGAAACAATAAATTGCTCTTATTTAAGCTACTCAGTCTGTGGTACCTTGTAACAGCAGCTTAGCATGCTAATACAAAAGATGAAGACAAGTAGATAGATTCAAAATGTATTTGAGAGCTAGAAACAGTAGATAGATTCCACTAGAAGAAAAGCTAGAAAAGTAGATTCTGGCCGCATGTAGTGACGGCGGGAGGATCGCTTGAGGCCAGCAGTTCGAAACCAACCAACGTAAGCAACATACTGAGACCTCATCTCTACAAAAAATTTAAAAATTAGCTGGGTGTGGTGATGCATGCCTGTAGTCCCAGCTACTCAGGAGGCTGAGGCAGGAGGATTGCTTGAGCCCAGGAACTCAGGGTTGCAGTGAGCTACGATTGCATTTTGCACTTCAGCTTGGGCAACAAAGTGAGACCCTGTTCCCACCATACATGCCCCCCGCAAGTTGATTCAAGATGTATTTGAAAGCTAGGAATAGAAATGCCTCCTAGTTTGGAAGTGAAGGGGGTATAACGATGAAGAAAAAGAAGAAATTAAGAAGTACTCCTAAATTTCTGGCTTAAGCAACTAACTGGGTGGATGGTAGCACCATCCATTGACATGCTAAAAATTTGGGATTAAGCAACTATCTAAATCATTCACCTTCAGGGCTTGCTAAAACAGATTGCTGGGCTCTACCCATAGTTTCTGATTCAGATGTGCTATGGGGCACAGAATGCTGAGATATCCAAGTGGACGTGCCAAGCAGACAACTTTTACTTTGGCATATATCAAAGTAAAGCATCAATGGAAACAGATGAGACCATCCAGGAAGAGAAAGAAAAGTGAAGAGAAACACCAACAATCAGTCATTAAAAAGAGAAGCAGCCACCAGTAAAGATGACTGAGCAGGTAAGGTCAATAATATGGGAAGATAATCCAGAGAAAGGAGTATCACAAAAGCCAAGGCAAGTAAAACAATAATTTGATCTCGTCCACAACTATATGAGCTTGTTCTTTCTAACTGGAGTTCATCTCTCCCTTCTTAAATATATAATAAGGAAGTATCCAAATGCTCTTGCCTCCAACTTGATATAGCACCCTTAGAGCAGTGGTTCTCAACCAGGGGTGATTTTTGTCCCCTAGGGGACACTAGACAATGTCTAGAGACGGATCTGGCTGTCACAACTGGAAGGGTGCTACTAGAATCTAATGGGTAGAGGTCAGGGATGCTACTATAAACATTCTGCAGTACGCAGGAGAATCCACTACAACAAAGCATTATCCAATACAAAATATAAGCAGCAAGGTTGAAAAACTGATTCTTTTTGAAAACGTTATGTTTCTACAGAGGCAATGTGGCATAGGAGGGGGAAAAAAAGCTGGACCCAGAATCAGAAGACCTAGATGTGAATCCTGGCTGTGCCATTTACTAGCTATATAATCTCAAATAAGTTATTTAATCTATTATGTGTGTCCACTTCCCCACCTCAAAGGACTGAGATGATGGGTACAGGACCTTGCACAGGGTCTAACACACAACAAGTGCTCGACAAATGTTCTATTTCCTCTGTCCTCTACTCCCTTTCCTCCTCCCTCTACTTATGCGATCTTTAGGTTTCCTCTCTGACCTTACTCAGTTATGCTTTTTACTACATTTTAAAATTTAGAAATAGGCCAGGCATGGTTGCTCAGTGAGTTATAATGACACCACTGCACACAACCCGGGGAGACAAGGTGAGATTCTTTTTTTTTTTTTTTTTGAGACAGAGTCTCACTGTCACCCTGACTACAGTACAGTGGTGTCATCACAGCTCACCACAACTTCAAACTCCTGGGCTCAAGCAATCCTCCTGCCTCAGCCTCCTGAGGAGCTGGGACTACAGGTACATGCCAAGACACCCAGCTAATTTTTTCTATTCTTGGTATAGATGGCGTCTAGCTTTTGCTCAGGCTGGTCTCAAACTCCTGACCTCAAGCAGTCCTCCTGCCCTGACCTCCCAGAGCGCTAGGATTATAGGTGTGAGTCACCACGCCTGGCTGAGACTGTCTCAAAAACAACAAAAAAATCTTAGAAATAGACCAACTAAGATTAAGTATCCTTATTTTAGAAGGCTTTATATTTTTTCTATTAGTTGCTAGACTGGAAATATCAAATTAATAGCACAACCCAAATACAGATTTTTTTTAAAAAATAGAACATTCCTCATTTTGTGTTGTCTGATGTTTCGTGTTTAAACTGTTTATGCAGTCTCAGACAGACACAGGTGATACTGTTTCCTTCTCTGAGTATCACATTTGGAGACACATGATGTCCACCTGTCCCTCATTGGTGGTATTAATTCTAATCACCCAGTCAAGTGTGTTACCTCATTTTCCCACGTTATAATTACTTTTCCCTCTCCCTTTGCAACCAGTAAGCAATTTGTAGGGAGACATTTAAGACCATGTAAATATCTTGCTTCTCATTCAATTTTCTCCCTGTATAATGGAAAAGCCCAGCAGAAATCACTGTTACCAGTATCAAAGTCAGTATCACCAGGAATGACACTGACGTCATGAGTCCAGTGATATGATACACTGAGAAGGGCATGCTACCATTTTTGTGGTCTTTTTGCCAGGGATATGTGACCTCGGTTCAAGCATGAGACACCATCAAACAGGCCCCAACTGAGACACATTCAGCAAAATAATTGATCAATACCCTTCAGGGCTAGCAAGATCTAGCAGGACAAGGAAAGAAAATTGTTGCAGATTGCAGGAAATCAGTGGAAAATGACAACTAAGCAATGTAGAAAGATGCTGAGTGGGATCCTGGAACATAAACAAGGGACATTAGTGGAAAGACTACTGGGAATAGTTAGAATAGGGTCTTTAGTTTCATTGACAGTTTTGTACCAATGTTCTTAAAATTCCCCTGGATTTATCATCCACTGGTATAGTAAGATATTGCTGCCAAAGTTAATTCTTCATTCATGAAAGAATGAGGGAAATATTAGTATCATTCTACTCTAGTGACAGAACATATCTGGAGCCCCATGTTCAATTTGAGGTGTGTAACTTTTAAGGGAAATGGTGACAAAAAAGAAGTATTCAGAGGAACATGACCATGTTAGTGAAGGGACTTAAAACCAGGAAGAGCTGGAAGAACTTTTCTAACATTTACTCAGTGTCTACTGGATGTTTACTGAGTGCCTATCAGATGTTAGATCCTTTACACACATTATCTCATTTCATTCTCAAAAAAACCAAGACGAGGATTCTCTTTGTGATGAATAAGGATCAGAGAAGTAATTCATAGTATCCATACACATCATGGATTTTGCTCTAGTTCTTATTTTTCCTTATCTTACAGTATATATAACGTTAAAACTTCCACAAATTCCTTTTGGAAGCAGGTAAAATATAACTTTTAAATAAATAATTTAAATGCTGGTTTTAATCAAATCTTATCTATAGAATGATCCAAGTTGCAACTCATAAGATACACTCTCTCAAAAAAACTACTACAAAAGCATCCTGGATAATTTCAAGGGAAAAAATAAATCAGAGAGCATCCCTACATCAATTCCCAGTCAGTATGTCAGATAACACAGACTAAGATGCACCTTGCTTCAATCACTAAAAGACTAGCACATAAAAATTCCCTTAAAAACAATGTTCAATGTCTTAACTTGTTTATATTGATACATATATTAATGTTTAAGGTTATTCTTAAAAAGGGATTCTCTTCCAGGCAGGGATCTGGATAGGTTTAGATCACTGATTATGGAAAAAGGAGCATTATCAGGTAATAAGATTAGGAAGAATAAACAGCCTAACATATCAGGTAATTACTATCCCATTTTATAATCACATACTTCTTATAGTGAAAACACAGGCATTAATTTTCTCTTTTACAAATAATTTCAATATATTTTGCTGCTTATAAATTTAAGAAAAAATATAAAGAAGCATTAATAAGCAAAACTAATGTCTGATATCAATAGCTACAGTCTAGATATTATCTTCAAATAGGATTGTTCTAAGAACTATAGAAGCATACTAATTTGCTTTTACATATGCAGTTGTAAAAGCATTTTATTCTTAGGCTATTTCAGATTTGAATTTGGTCACAAATGCCCTTAAGTTATCCATTTTTCACATCTCTCCCCATTTCTCAATTTATTTACATCTATGAATTGTTATCAAGTAAATCCTTTTGATTTATTTAATAATAATTTATTTATAACAATTAGGGATTTATTCTCCCTAAGGTGAACGGGGAAGAGACGAAGTGGCAGAATAATTTTCTTTCTCACATGCCCTTCGGATTTGTCATCATGCTTGACATTTACTTTTAGCAGAACATGCTTCCTAATACTCACATCATCTTCTTTTAGTGTTTGAAGAAATTCTTGCAGTTTGTCTGCTGTTTTTTCTGCTGCTAGAGATATAATTTTCTGGTCCATTGTTGCTCATATCAGGGAACTGTAAGGGGAAAATGTCAGAGCTGGATGAAGCTTCCAGTGGTAAACAAGCTTATTTTTGTCTCCTTCCCTGTTAACTGAATATTTCATACCTATGACGCAGTGAGTGCTCAACAGATTAAGGACTAGTACAAGTAGGTGATTCTTAACCATAATAATCTCAAAAATTCCCTGGAATTTCCTTATTAGGAACCTATATTCTAATCAAGTGGTTTCATAATTTTTGCCCACATTTGTTATCAGCACACTTCCTAGAACAAAGCTGTCGTTTAATGGTATATCAAATACATAGTACACTATAAATATATATACAGGAATATATTACATTATTATAAGCATGTAATAAGGTAATATTTGATAAATAAATAAATAAACCAATAGCACTGTAAATTGGTAAGTGTCAATCAAATGCTATAAAAACAAGTGAGAAGTTAACAAGGCTAAAGATATAATTGTGTACTTAAATGTCAAGGCTTCCCAGCAGAGGAATGGCTGAATTGGAGCTTAGAGATTAAAATGAGTAGATTGGCTAAGGGAGAGCATTCAAACAGGAAGAGCAGTGAGTAGGAAGGCTAGAAAGACAGGCTGGGAACAAACTGTGTGAGATCTTACATACCAGGGTAAGGAATTCACATTTTATCCTGTAAATAATTGAGAACCATCAAAAATTTGAGCAAAACTATCTGACAAGATTAAAAGAGCATCTGAGGAAACCAAACCTAGCATCACTGTGCAGATTAAAGTGGAAAGGGAATAAGAAGAAACTAAGAGAACATTTGGAGGCTACTGCAGTGGTAGTGATAAAGGCCCGTACTAGGGTGGTGACTCTGAGGAACGGACAGGAAGGAAATGGAGGCATATAAGGTAGATAAGATTTAACCAGTAGCTATGGAAATAGAAGGGGAAATGGAAACTAGTAGAAAGAAAACCTGCTCCTCCTCTTCTCCCTCCTGTTTCCTATCTCCATAATCTACTATCATCCACTCAGCAGCTCAAATCAGGAAGATGGGCAACATTCTTAACTTTGCCTTTCCCCACATCCATTACCAAGTCCCGTCAATGTTACCTACTAAAATCTCTCAAATCTCCTTCTCTCCATCTCCACTACTGCCACATCACTCCAAAGCCACCATCATCTCTTGCCTGAACTACTACAATAGTTTCTTAACTTGTCCCCCATCTACACAGCAACTAAAGTGACGTTTTTGAAACACAACCTGATTATGTGGACTTATCTTCCCCCAGCCCATCCTCATCTTAAAGTTCTTAAGTGGCTTTTCATTGCTTTCATCATACCAGTCCAAAATCCTGAAGTCAGGACAAAAAAGTTGTGCAGGGTCTGACCCAGGCCTAACGCCCCTCCGTCACTTTACACTCCGGCCACACTGAACTGCTTTCGGTCCTTCAAATCTCCAAGTCCTTTCTGCCACTGGCCTTTCCACAGGATCTTCCACCTGCAACTTAAGTAAATATCTCTCCTTCCATCCCCTGGCCCCCCCCCCACAATCTTTTATGGTTAATTCCTACAAATCCTTCAGACCTCAGCTCAATCCACACCTCCTCACTAGCTCAGTCTAGGTTAAATGCTCCCCTATTACAATCTCTTGTGGCACCAGTTAACTCTCACATACTGTCGCCAAATTTAATATTACCTGTGCAAATTACTAGATTAACGACTGTATCTCCCGCTAGACTTGACTATCAACTCCCTGAGGGCAGAGACCACGTCTGACGCTGTTCATCACTGTACCTCCCACACTGAGCACCGCATCTAGCTCACACAAGGTACCAACGAGTCTTTGCTGAACAAATGAATTACCGAACCCCTGCAACAGGCAAGACGCCGAGCCCAGCACTTCACACGGTCACTAACTGATCCTCACAATCCTATTACGCCCCATTTTGGATTGAGAATTTTGGCGATTCTGAGGTGAAGGAATTTCACCAACGGCAGGAGGCTGGTACGTGGCAGAGCCAGAAACGAAATCCAAGTCTGTCCAGCTCCAGACTCCACGATGCCAGGCTTTTAACTGCTGGGTGCAAACAGAGCACACCAACCAAAGGAGGGTCCACCAGGAGGGGCAGTTTCAAGGGCGTTCAAATCAATCTGTTTCAGCAGGTCCGTCTGCCGCAATTCTCCTAAAACCAGAGGTAACAAGCAGGTGGCTGTGAAGTCCCTGTGGGCACCGCAGATTCCCTGTCAAGAGTCCCCAGAGCCGGGCGCGGTGGCTCTCGCCTGTCATCCTAGCACTCTGGGTGGCCGAGGCGGGCGCATCGCTCAAGGTCAGGAGTTCAAGAGCAGCCTGAGCAAGAGGGAGACCCCGTCTCTACTAAAAATAGAAACTAATTGGCCAACTAAAAATATATAGAAAAAATTAGCCGGGCATGGTGGCGCATGCCTGCAGTCCCAGCTACTCGGGAGGCTGAGGCAGAAGGATTGCTTGAGCCCAGGAGTTTGAGGTTGCTGTGAGCCAGGCTGACGCCACGGCACTCTAGCCCGGGCAACAGCGGGAGACTCCGTATAAAAAAAAAAAAAAAAAAAAAAAAAGA
>CAUYRT010022694.1:0-28252 GCA_963574885.1 Lepilemur ruficaudatus
AAACAATAAATGTCGGCGTGGATGCAGAGCCATAGAAGCGCTTCTTACGCTGCTGGTGGGACAAACTAGTACAACCTCTATGGGTTTACCTCAAAGATCTAAAAGTAGAAATACCATTAGATCCAGCAATGCCACTACTGGGTATTTACCCAGAGGAAAAAAAGACATTCTATAATAAAGACATCTGCACTGGAATGTTTATGGCAGCACAATTCACAATTGCAAAGATGTGGAAATAACCAAGTGCCCAGCAATACATGAGTGGATTAATAAAATGTGGTATATATATATATACCATGGAGGTCTACTGAGCCACAAAAAACAAAATGGTGAACTAGCACCTCTTGTATTATCCTGGATGGAGCTGGAGCCGATTCTTCTAAGTGAAGTATCATAAGAATGTAAAAACAAACACTGCATGTACTCACCAATAAATTGGTACTAATCTAAATTGGTACTAATCAATCAACACATATGCACATATGGAAATAACATTTACTGGGTATCAGGCAGGCATTGGGGGAGGCAGGATGGGTAAATCCACACCTAACTGGTGGGGTGCACACTGTCTGGGAAATGGGCATGCTTGTAGCTGTGACTCTAGTGGTGCAAGGGCAATTTATGTAACCAAAGTGTTTGTACCCCCATAATGTTCTGAAATAAAAAATAATAATAATAAATAAATAAATAATCCAAAGGTCAAAGAGGATGTTTCAAAAGAAATTAATAAAAAACCCAGAGAACTGAATGAAAATGAAAACACAAGATATTAAAACAATGAGATGCAACTAAAGCAGTGCTGAGAGGGAAATTACATAGTAGCTCCAAATGTTTACACCATAGTGAGAAAGGTCTCCAATCAATAACTTACATTCCTACTTCAGGACACCAAAATAAGAAGAGCAAAATAAACCCGAAGCAAGCATAACAAAGGAAATAACAAAGAGCAGTAAGCAATGAAGTAGAAAATAGGAAAATAATGGGAAAAAAAATCTATGACACAAAGAGCTTTTTCTTTGAAAAAAAGATTAGCAAAGTTGAAAAATCTCTATCAAGATTGACAAACACAAAAAGAATGAATATGCCAACCTCCAATACTGTCAATGGAGTGGGATCTATGGACCCTGCAGCCACTGAAAAGATAAGAAGGGAACACTATCAATTTGCCCATAAATTTGAAAACTTGGAAGAAGCTGGAAGCCCTTGAAAATGACAAATCACCAAAACTCAAAAGAGATAAAATACAGTAGTCTCCCTTTATCCACAATTTTGCTTTCTGCGGTTTCCGTTACCCGTGGCTAACCATGGTCCAAAAATATTAAGTGCAAAAATCCAGAAATAAACAATCCACATGTTTTAAACTGCATGTGGTCCTGATTAGTGTGATGAAATCTCACAGCATCCTGCTCTGTCCTGTCTGGAACATGACTCGTCCCTTGGTCCAGTGTATCCACTCTGTCTGCACTCCCGGCCATCAGTCACTTGGGAGCCGTCTCCGTTGTCAGATCAACTGCCATGATATGGTAGTGCTTGTGTTCCAGTCATCCTTATTTTACTTCCTAATGTCCCCAAAGTGCAAGAGTAGTGATGCTGACAATTTGTGTATGCCAAAGAGAATCCATAAATTGCTTCCTTTAAGTGAAAAGGTGCAAGTTCTTGACTTAAGAAAGCAGAAAATATTGTATGCTGAGGTTGCTAATATCTACGGTAAGAATAATCTTCTATCGAAAAATTGTGAAAAAGGAAAAAGAAATTTGTGCATATTATACATATATACATACACATACATATGTACATTAGGTTTGGTACTATCCTTCGTTTCAGGCATCCACTGGGGGGCTTGGAATGCATCCCCCTGGATAAGAGGGGACTACTATAAATAATGTGAAAATCCCTGTACCCATTAACAATTTCAAATTAAATTTGTAATTAAAACCATCCTAAAAAAGAAATCTCTAGGAGCAGAGGGTTTTACTGCATGTGCTGGGGGTTCCCCTCAAGATCCCGTCCAGGTTCAGTGATTTGCCAGGAGGACTCACAGGGCTCAGCATGTTGTTTTACTCATGGCTAAGACTGAATGCAGTGAGAGTAGACAAAGCAAAGGCAGCAAAGGGAAAGGAAAATTGGGCCACACCCGGGGGAACCAAGGTGCCAGTGTTCAAGTGTTCAAGAGTTATTTCTCAGGGGAGTCAAACAGGATGCTTTTAGTTTTCCCAGCAACGAGCTGCAACAACGTGCATGAAGTGGTGTCTACCAGGCAAGGTCACCTGAGCCTACAGGTTGAGGATTTTTATAAAAATTGGTCATACAGGCCCATAGTATCTCTGTGACTGACCATAGTCACTGCAATTCCAGACACTCAGAAAGAAAGATGGATTCAGGGTAAACCACATTGTACTAACAGTCTAGGCATACTGAATGATGCTTATCATTCAGAGAAAGTGTTATATCACTACAGGGAACTATTTATCAAGCAAGTTCCTGGATACTTGTTCCCAAGGGCCAATCTTGCAAACAGGCCTTTGTAAGGATAGCAGTCTCATATCTGTTATGTTAACTCTTTTCTGCACACTGAAGAATTTTACAAAACAAAGAAGAATTAACACCTGTTTCATGCAATCTCTTGCAGAAAACAGAAGGGAAAGTAGCACTTCCCTGCTCATTTTTTAAGACCACTATTACCTGCTACCAAAACCAGACAGTACAAAGAAAGAAAACTATAGGCTAGCATTTCTTAAGAACTTAGATGTGAAAATTCTCAAAAAAAAATCAGCAAACTAAATCCCACAATGTATAAAAGGAATTATATACCATGATTAAGTGGAATTTATTCCAGCTATGCAAGGCTGGGTTAATATTTGAAAATCAATGTATTCTATCATATCATAATCAAAAATCATATGATCATATGAGTAAATGTAGAAAAAGCATTTGACAAAATCCAACCCTCTTTTATGATAAAAACTCTTAGCAAGTTAGGAATAGAATTGAATTATTTCAACTTGATAACAGCTTCTACAAAATGCCTATAGCTAACATCATACGTGATAGTAAAGACTGGATGTTTTCCCTTTAAGATCAGAAAAAATCAAAGATGTCTTTTATTTCTCTTAGCCAACATAGCACTGGGAGTTCTAGCCACTGGAATAAGACAAAAAAAAGAAGGAGAAGGAATACAAATGGAAAAGAAAAAACTCTCTATTCGCGGATGACATAACGGTCTATGTAGAAGATCCCAGGGATCTACAAACACCAAACTCCTACAACGAATAAGTGGTTTCAGTAAGGCCACAGGATGGAAGATCAACGTACAAAACTAAATCACATTTGTATGTACTAGCAATGAACACATGTAAACTGAACTTAAAAGCACAATATCATTTACAATTGCTGTGAAGGAAGTGAAATTTTAGGTACAAGTATAACAATATGTATGAGATATGTAAGCTGAAAATTAGAAAACACTAATGAAAGAAAACAAAGAAGTTCATGGATTGAGAGACTAAACATAGTAAGGATATTAATACTATGAAAATTACCTATACTTTTAGTAGAATCCCTATCAAAATCAGCAAGGTAATATTTTATAGAAAAACAAACAGGCTTATTCCAAAATTCATATGGAAAGGCACAGGCCCTAGAGTAGGTAAAACAATCTTGACAACAAAGACTCAAGAGGGGGATCAGTCTATCTGAGCATAAGTTTTAATGTGTAGCTACGGTAATCACGATCGTGGTATTGGTGGAGGAACACACATATGGATGAATGGAACAGAATAGAGAACCTGGAAATAGATCCACACAAATCTGCCTAAGTGGCTTCTTATGAAAATATAAAAACAATTTAATCAAGAAAGAATAGCTTTTCAATAAATGGTGCTGGAGCAATTGGGTCTCAATAGGCAAAAAAATAAACTTCAACCTAAACCTCACACCTAATATAAAAATTAACACAAGATGGGCCATGGACTGAAAGGTAAATGTAAAACTATAAAACTATCTGGAAAAAATTAGATAAAATCTTTAGGACTAGGACTAGACAAAGAATTGCTAGGCTTACTACCACAAGCACAACCCATGAAAGCAAAATTAATAAATTGGACCTGATCAAGATTAAAAATTTTGCTCTTGAAAGTCCACCTGAAGAGGATGAAAAGCTGCATTGCAAACCACGTATCTGAAAAAGGATTAGTATATAAACTATATAATGAACTCCCAAACTCCACAATCATACAAAAAAATCCAATTAGGAAATGGGCACAAGACGTGAAGAGTTATTTCACTGAGGAAAATACACAGTTGAAAAGTAAGCACGTGAAAATGTTCAACATCATTAGCCAAGAGTGCTAAAACCATCACAGTAATTTTCACAGCAGTTTCATTTAACAGTCAAATCTTGAACCAGCCCAGATATACTTTAACAGGTGAATGGTTAAGCAGACTAAGGCGTGTACATACTGAGTTGCATGCCAACGCTAAGGAATGAACTGTCGATACATGTGTCAACTTGCCTTGACCTGGATGACTCTTCAGGGAATTGTGCCGGGTGAAAAATCTAATCCTGAGAAGTAACAAACTATATTTTGCCATTTATATAGTATTTTTGGAGTGACCAAATTTTAGAGGTGGAGGAGAGATTGGTGGCTTCCAGGGTGCGTGGAAGGGAGGTGGGTGATTATAAAATGGGACTCCTTGTTGTGTTTGAAATGTTTAGTGTCTTGGCTGTAGGGGTGGATGCGTGAATCTACAGGTGATGAAACTGTATAGAGCCAAACCCACACCCACACACGAGCACAAGTAACACTGGGGAAATCTAAATAAGATCAGTGGATTATACCCTGGTTGTTATATTTTTGCTACGGTTTTACAAAATGTTACGTTGGAGGAAACTGGGGGAAGTATACATGGGATCTCTTGGTTATTGGTCAATAATCAATAAAGCAAGTAATTATTGATTAGTAATAATAATATCTATTGATTATTTTTTAGAACTGCATGGGAATTTACAATTGTATCAATAAAAATTTTAATTAAAAAAAGGAATACCTAGCCTTCCCTACTGAAATATTCTATTTGAGTAGCTCTAACAAGATTCTTGCCTCTTCAAGGACAGAGAATGCCCTGTGCCCTGCATGTGTTGGATTAGGGGGCCATTCTGGGGGCTTTCTTGAGGAGTTTTGTTGGAGGGTCCCCCTGCTCCGGCTCAGACCCGTCTTAGTTGGATATTGCTGGCCAATGTTAAATTCCATTTCATTCCAAAAGCTAATGGAAAAAAAAAAGTTTCTGCTCATTTGACATGTGCCGCATTATTATTGCTCTTGGAATCTTCATTGAAGGAGAAAATATAGTGTGATAAGTTGTGTGGAATATAGCAGAAAACTTGGGGGACTGAGCTGTCTGGCTCTGACAGATGTTAGTAGGGAGGCCCCTAGTGGCTCCCCGGCTGGCCTGCAGCTTTCTACAAGGCTCCTGCCCTCTGAGCCACCTGTCAGAGAGCCAGGTAAGGAATAACTTGGAGACCTTTTCAGGCAGGCCCTGCTGGAATCCGAATTTAGATGTAGCAGGCTGGAGCAACCAGGGGGAGTCAGGGCACAGATTTGGCTGGCTTGGTTTGTCCACGGCACCTGGGATCTGTGTGAGTTGTGCAGCACTTGTCTGGCTGGACCCACACAGACCCTGGGGTGCTCAGATAATCTTCCAGAGTCAGGAAAAGTTGTGGAAATTAGAATCAATGAAGCTGCTGCTGCACACACAATCAAGGTGTCTACCTCACCCAGCCGCACTGTGGTGATCCCTCTAACTTTGGACAGGAATATCTCACGAAATACCTTGAAGATCTCGAGCAATACATTGAATGGGGCCATACACTAGAGTTTACTGCTGCTGGAAATGATGTGCTAGGAGGCCCTGGCAGGGGGCAGGGGGTTGGAGAGAGGGAACCTGCTTTAGTCCAAAGGGCAAATAAAGGATTCTCGTCCGGAAAAGAACGCCTATTATTATCTGTTTCAGAAAATTATCCAAATGTCTCTAAAGAGGCTTCACCGTTCTCTGTCTACCTACTTTGGCACATTCCGGGACAGTCATCCCAGGGTTCTGTTTTGGCTGTAGGAAGCCAGATGGACTTGGCAAAGCACAGAGAGGTGGTGGTGTCAGAAGGGGGACTGTGAGCCACCCAAAGTTTTTTCCGGAACAGTTAGGGGTGCTCAAATAAAGGAAGCCCCCAGAGCTGGTGTTTTCTAACAGTCTTGGGAGTAGCCAGCTGCAGCGGGTGCTGGGTGGGTGGGCTAGAGTCTGGCGTTATTATGCTGAATGAATCATAATTAGTGTACTATAAGTTTGAATCCGAGACCAAAAAATTTCATGAACTTTAATGCAAAAGTGTTCTGGAATTACATTTTTAAAGGGAAACACTCAGTGGGAACCACATTCTGCCAAGAACAAGGATTTTGTGGAAGTTAAAAAAAAATAAGCGTGAGCCTCAGTCTCTGTCACCAGACTCTTGCAGTGTAGTTGAGAGCAGGCATCACGTACTCAGGAAGAGCTCACTGGAGATTCAGGGAGGTAGGAAGACTACTCATATGTCACGCCCAGTTAACACTGCCGAGTTAGATGAAGGGACCACTCCTACACATGATGGCTGGGAAGGGAGGTGTGGGTTGCAGTGGGATACAAAGGAATTATGAAGGTGAGAGGAGAGACTAGAGCCATTCAGATGGATAGTCGTTTGATCAAAGGCAGCCACTGCATTGGCTACCAGTGACAGAAACCCAGTGTGGTGGCTTTAACCTGATTGGAGTATTATTTTTCTCTCACAACCTGGCATCTTGAGGTAGGCAACCCAGGACTGGTATAGTGGCTCCACAATACCACTGGGGCCCTAAGCCCCTTCTATCTCTCTGCTTGTCCTTCGTGGGTATGTGGCTTTCATCTTAAAGGCATATAGTCTTGTGTCCACAAGGTGACCAGTCACTCCAGCTTAGTGTGGGAACCCACATTCCCTGAGAGAAGAAGCAGGGAGACAAAAGGCAAAGGCACATTCCAGTGGAGCCTGCCCCCTTTCCGAAAGCCTCCCCAGACAGAAGCATCACCCAGAGACTCCTGCATCCTCCCAGAAATCTGTTGTATGGCCTTCCCTGATCTGCACTAGCCAGAAGGACTGGATGTGCACATTCCCACCCAGAACAAAATAGAGGCTCTGTTGGTGAAGAAGTGCCTGGGCTGCATGGTGAGTTGCACAGGTAGGCGAGGGCAGGGCAGGTTGGGGCAACGGTGCAGAAGCCTGTACAATAGATTCCATGTGGTACAGTTATGTGCTTACCAATTTCTTGAAAATTTCTTTCTATAATGGCAAAAACTTGTGCATAACATACAGGGTACATTTTACTGATCAGAAGCTTTGGATGGCTACTGTGGCACCCTCTCCCTTTCCCCTGTAAGCAGTGGCTGCTCTGGGCTGGAATGCACCCCCAAATATTTGCAACTTGCACCAGCTTCGGTCCTGCACTTCACAGACTCATGAACTTTTGGGCAAAGGCTCTGACTATGTCCTGACTGAGTCTAGCATGTCCTCAGCTTACTGATGCCCGGACCTCAGCTCCCTGCTACATTTCCTATCTCTTTGGTATTTCTGGGAGATGGTGGGAGCATTTTCAAGTGCACTTACGAATAAATCTCTTTCCACAATCTCTACACTGCAATGACAAGGCTGCAGCCTCCACGCTGTGCTTCCAAGGGGCCAGCACATTGCCACCCACCCCTGCTCTGCTGGGAACATGAACTCCTGCCTCCATGGTGGCAGCCCGAGACGGGAGCTGCCAGAGCTGCCTGGGTGTCGCGGTCTACACTTACGCTCTGCTGCGGCAGTGAGGATGCAGCTCTCGTTCAGTCTACTCACAGCCCTGCGGCCAGGACCTGGATCTGTGCCGAGCCAACTGTATGGGAGACAATCTAACCATCTCCCCCGAATCACAGCTTCCCTCTGATGCCCATGGTTTTATTACGTGCTCGGTACTGCTCAACCGGGCTCCTTCCCCACTTAGGGTTAGCTTTCTCCTGAGAAATCCTTGGGTGATTCTGGAACGCAGATCCCAGTCTCTGCAGTGTGTAGTGAGAAGTTTCGGATCACGCTGGCATCTCTGGCGTACAGGAAAGCTAAGTAATTGTGAACCAGCCTTTTATCTCACTCGGTAACTATTCTTAGTTGGTTCCAGATGCTAGTCCCTGTACCAGGCGCATGGAGGCTAATCTGCTAGCCTCAAAAAGCTAACAGATTAAGGTCATTTTCCTCTCCACCTGCTCCTCTTTCTCTTTTCTTTGGATCTAATTTGTTCTTCCCCTTGGGATTTCAGAGAATTACTCTTGTTCAATTTGAATGCTCCTCAGTTACCCCAAAGTAGACACCTTTCGATTTCCCCAAGTTTGAAAACCTGGGGTCAGTCACAACGCCTCTCTCTGCTTCAACCCTCCCGTCTAACCCATCTTCAAATCCTCTTCGGTTTTTCTTCTGGACTCCCTCATTCCCTTCCAACCCCAAACCACCACCCCAATTTACCAATTCATAGTTGAATTATTGCGTTAAATTCTAGTTGGTCTTCTTTCTCTACCTCTACAATCTTTCTATTTCCCCGATCATTTTATCTAAAACTCTACACAATTCTCCTTAAATGGTTGTCATCTGGACTTCGAGGCCCCTCACTGATTTCTCCCTACCCCACTTCCTTTTCTATCCCCTCGGGAGATGCCCACGCCCTCCACGCCGTCCGCTTGTCTCCTGTCTTTTCCTTGCTCCTTCCTTCGCCTCCCCGCATGCGATACTTTTACCTGCTGGATATTCTCTCCACCCTCTACTGACGCTCATGCTCTGGTGCCTCCTGAGCCCTCCCTGTGACCCCACCTGAGCGGCTGCCCCAGGCTCCTGTACCCTCGGCCTCAGTACAGGTATGAAATTTGAAGACTATTCTTGCGGATTTGTTGAGATGTGATTTTGCAGAAACCTGTAGCTTTGCTTCTCCTAGGTTGCTCTTCTTCCCTGCAGTGGAGAAGTTAAATGTGTCTCCTGCACATGTTCAGTCTCATGTTGTACTTGGCGCTCCGCACTGAGCTCGGCAGGCTGCGGGTTCCTGTTGTTGATTGATTGATCGATTGAAATGTTCAACTCATTTCTAAACAGTCTCACCACTTTCATTCTGTTTCCTTGGTGAGTTATCTCAGTTAGCAAGAACATAATGGCTACTCGGTTGTAGGTTCAGTCCCCTGAAAGGTGAGTTAACTTCAAGCAGAGAAAAGATCTGTCACATGACCACATGCTGTACCTTCCTCTCTGTCTTGGAGGGAAAGTTGTGTCCTCCCTGCCACCCCGCCCCATTCAAATGTTGAGATTCTCACCTCACCTCGAAAGTGATGGTCTTAGGAGGTGGGGCCTTGGGGAGGTGATTAGGTCATGAGGGTGGAGGCTCATGAGTGGGATTAGTGACCTTATAAAAGGGACCCCAGAGAGCTCTATCACCCTCTTTCTGCCTTGTGAGGACACAAGGAGAAGTCAGTAGAAGAGAGCCCTCACCAGAACCTGACCCTGCTGGCACCCTGATCTCAGATTTCCAGACTCCAGGAATGTGAGAAATAAGTTTCTGTGGCTCACAGCACCTACTCCACGGACGGTAGTTTGTTACAGTAGCCTGAATGAAGACACTCCCTTAACAATCACCTTAAAGTAATTCATCCTAGCAGCCAAGTGGGATAGAGTGGAGGGACTCAGCACAAACCCATTGCTTCACTGGGTCATGGCTTAAACACACCAGGTGACGGAAGTGTGACGGTGGGTTAGTGCAGTGGTTTCCATAAATAGCACATGCACAATACGAAGGAATGTTGTGTCAGGATACGTTTCAGTAACGCACACATGCCAAGATCTCAAGGGTTTAAAGCAATAAAAAGCTTGTTTCTCAACTCAAAGTCCACTGACTGGTGGGTGATTGGTCGGGCAGCCTTCCTGCATGTGTCAACTGAGCAACTCAAGGTGCTTCCGTGGCCGTGCGACTACCTTCTCAGCACTCCCCGTGGTGGCGAGAGGCAGATAGGAAGTTGGGCAGTGGCTCTTAGATGCTTTGGGTCAGAAGGGACACAAATCACTTCCACTCACAGCCTGTTGCCTAGATAAGTCACAGGGCCCTACTTAACCATGAGAGGGTAGATACTTGGTGAGCAGGAGATGTCTCTGTCTGCATACAATTTGGCTTCAAAGAGTTAAGATAGATTTCGGTTATTTAACAACCTCAGCATGGCTGATAGACTGAAACAACATTCTCCATATATCCTTTCAAAACGGTGTTTGTAACCACATTTGCTCATCCACAGAATAACTGGATGTATATGAATTTATGGTAAAAGAGTATGGCTAACAATAACCATAAGTATCTCTTGCTCAGTCAACTTTTCTCTCCATAAATAAATCATACCTCTCCAAGCTGTCGAGCATTGCTTTACTCTGACAGTAATGACATTTGTTTACATCATTACCATAAAGTTGTGTATATAATAAATGCTCTATGAGAAGTAAAGGGTTTTGGGGGACAAAGGGTTTCTTTATTTATGAAGTTAAAAATTCCTTATTAAGTTTTATATACAGGAATTGGTATATAAAAGTTGTATTGTATATAAATTTATATATATTGAATTTGATGTACAGGGGTGCATGTACATCATTAAAAAAATCTGTACCCTTCTAGGGTTTATATCCCCAAACTGCAGTGCCCTGTGTGCCACCCCCTTCCGGATTCTCACTCCTTATTTTAACTATTCACCTATTTTCTTGAGGATACACCTTCAAGCATATAAATGACCACTTATACTGCTATTTCTTGATTTCCTCCCTATTGAGGTTTGAATTTATATATTAAACTCCTACTATGGGAAATGAAGAGTTAGATCTCAAATTCACCTATGTCGATCACATGCACTCTCCTACCTGCTTCATCATCCCAATAAAACTATACATAATTTTTGGTGAATTAATGATATTATGATCACAGAAACATTGCTCACAGCTGAACCAAGCAGTGCACTATGACTATATTTCTTTCACTGCACAACTTTTTGTTTTTCCTGGAGTTTATAATCAACTTACTTTTCATTTTTTATCGCTCTTCTAGTTTTCTGTGCCGCTAACAATAACTCATTCCCATTCTGCCAGACATTTTCCTCCCAGTACATTCAACTACATTTACCCATTTCATCTTGGAGAGGGTTTATAGAAGAAGGATTTTGTGCCTCACCCTACTATACTTTCGTTTTCACCATCAGGGTTGGAAGATTGCAAACAGTAATACATTTTGTGGACTCCCTCCAGCTGAGTTCTGCTTAGGTCTGCCAATTGGAGGCATTCACAGCAATTAGAAAGTGTGAAAAGATAGAAGCCATTAAGTTTTTGGCAGGCCTTCTCTTAGCAAGTGTCAGTGACTCCAGTTCGGTGATAGAAGAAGGTGACTGTTGGCTCCTGCGATAGTGCTAACAACATACTAATGGCAGCAGCTACAGGCTCCTGCCCAGGTGTAGGCAGCGCTTGACTATGAACTCAGGGAGCTGCTGGACGACAGTGCAGAGTTAGGGTCGGGTGGGCTCACATGAGCACCAGCTCCTGCAGGGTGCCAGTAGCTTTCTTCAGCTCAGGATTTCTTGAAATACAACCTTCCCCTTTTTGCTTTTCCAGTCTTTATAACAATTTGGTAATCCAGTTCCCTATATTAAATCTCCTTTACTTTGAAGTACCTAGAGTGGTGTCTGTTTTCTTTTTTGGAGACAGAAGGATAGAGCCATGGCCAGGCCTGCTGCCCTGAAACCTTGTAATAAGAGAACAAGAAATAAAACACAGAAATAACTAGGTTAGTGACTGGCTCAGTAATAAATCTCTTTAGACCAGCACTGTCCAATAGAAATATAATAAGAGCCACACTTTAAAAAAGGTTTTAGTGGTTGCATTTTTAAAAAGTAAAAAGAAACAGGTAAAAATTAATTTAACCCAATAAATCCAAAACATTATCACTTCAACATGTAGTCAATACAACACAATGATTAATGACTAGCCTCATTTGAATGTCAGGAGCCAAGTGTGGACAGCACAGCGTTAAGCCCTTAGGGCTGATACGGTGCCCTTGCCTTCCACATGCTTTGAAACAACCTACAAGGCAGTGATCTGTGGTTCTAAAGTCTGATGAGAAGGATTCCTCACGGTGTGGCTTGCCGAGATCCTTGGACCTTGAGGACTGAGGGAGAGACCAAAGGGCTGTGTCCACTGCTCCAGCCCCTGCTTGGTTTGATGTTCTACTGTCACTGCCTAGGAATTCTTCAGGCTTTCTTTTTTTTTGAAACAGGGTCTCGCTCTGTTGCCCAGGCTGGAGGGCAGTGGCACAATCCCATCAGCCCGGAACTCCTGGGCTCAAGTGATCTTCCCGCCTCAGCCTTCCAAATAGCTGGAACTACAAGTGTGCACCACCACAACAAGCTAATTTTTAAATTTTTTTGTGGTATATCCAGGATTTTTTATTGCTATGTTGCCCAGGCTGCACTTGAATTCCTGGTTTCAAAGGATCCTCCTGCCTTGGCTTCCCAAAGTGTTGGGATTACAGGTGTAAGCCACAGCCCTGGCTCTTCAAGACTTTTAAATGGAGGACCCATTCATTTTGCACTGAATTCCTCAAATTACATAGCTGATTTTGCCTCTTGGAGTGATCTTATAGGTTTTTCTTTAATTCTTTCTTTAAAAATTGTTTTGCCTTTTTGTTCTACTTTCTGGGAGGTTTTCCTAAATTTTTGTTCTAACTCTCTTTTTGAATCTTTCATTGTTGCTATCATATATTTTTAAATCTCCAAGAGGCCCTTTATATCCTCTGAATATTCCTTTCCTTGTGGCATCTCTTTTGTTCATGTATGGAATATCTTTATTAATTTATCTGAGAATATTAATGATAGTTTCTTGAAGTTTCCTTTTGCTTCTTGTATTTTCTCTTCTGGGCTTTTTTTTTCCTGCTTTTTTTTAGGCTCAATATTTTATGGTAGAGGTAAAAGTAGATGCATTTGGTTTGGAAAAGACAAAGGATTTTTCCCCCTTGAAGTAAGAGAGAATGAAAAAATAGGAGACAATAGGAATATTTTAAGGTCAAAGAGGCAACATTGAGGAAGCTCACATGAGGCAAAATTCATCTCCCGAAAGCAGGAGAAGTTGTTTCCCAAATTGTGAGCTATTGGAAGAGCAGGAGCTAAAAATCAGAAGGAAACATTTGGAATATCTGCAATGCAGGGATCAACAAATGCTGAAAACACTGAGCTGCAGTGAGGGCTCACCTGAAGTCCCACAGCCTAAATTTGCAGCTGGCCCCTCAACAGAGTTTGGTGACCTTGTCTGGTTAGTTAGTCTTGGCTGGACGGGGCGCAAGATGAAAAAGTAACCGCAGAAAGCTGGCCCGGGCCAAGGTAAGGGATAGAGAGTAGAGAGACAGCTGAGGGATCAGAAGATACCAGAGAGTCCTGGGGGAGGGCCAATGCAGGCTTGGGTAGGAAGGGAATAAAAGGAAGTCCTCTGGGGACTGAGGGACTGGGGGCGAACCTGGGGAGAATCCGTGTCCCCAGAGTTTTTCAGGTAGTGTGGAATGTGTTCTCCAGTCCTCAGGGAAAGCATGAGTTGGCTGGGCCAAAAGAGCATAGAAATGTAAAACACTTCCACAGCCGGAAGCAGGGGACATGGATTCACATCCTGCTTTACTGGGGTAGGGAAGGTTAGGTAACCAGCGCCTTATGGCCGTGAATCAAAGAGGTCGGATTTTGATCTCCTATGTCCCATTAGCTTCAAATTCAGTAGCTCTAGAACAGATTGCAAAGAGGGTAATTATTGTCACAACATCTAGCATTGGTCCTATGAAGAAACCCCTTGCTCGATGACTCACTTACACGAAAAGCTGGGGAACAAAACACCTGGCAACACCGGACCCGCTGCGGAGCCCACCCCAGGAACAAGTGAGGGCCATTACGTCACTCTGTGCGGTCTGCCCGCACTGGCGTGCGCATGCGGACTACAACCACCAGATGGCGCTGTTGACCAAGATCTGGTACATTCCCAGCTTGGAGGTCCTGTGAAGGCCTGACCTGAATCTGAAACTTGCCCAAACTCCCTAATTTGATTTAAAAGCAAAACAGTAGAAAGATGCTGCGCATCCCAAGGAGGTCAGAGCATAGCATCTGAGTGGCTCGTAGGCAAGTCATCGGTGGTCATTTAAAGTTCCATTTCAAGAAAGTGACTTCAGAATGCAGAGAACTGGGAGCCAGCGCGGGCGAGGCGCTCCTTTCCGCAGCTTCCCGCAGCCCGGCGGCCTGGCGGCAGCGCCCGCAGGGGCGGTGAGCGCCGAGGGCCCACGCAGCGTCCGTCCGCGCAGTGCTCGGACGGCAGGGGCTGCAGAGGCCGCCAGAAGCCCGCAGCTCTGTTGCATCTCTCAGCCCTGGCCCTGCCACCCTCCCTCACCACCCCAGCTCCCGGCTGCGGCACTTGCGGGCTTTGGCCAGCCACGAGTCCCCAGGGGCGGTGCGCCCTGGTTGCGCAGTGGCTGCGGGAACTGGTGGCAAAGGAGCAGGTCCTGGTGGGGAGGCCTAGTCGCCCAGGGGCGGCCTATTTACGTATTCGAGGGGCCCTGGGAGCCCACTGTGCGGTTCCAATTGGTATTTTCGAGAAAAGTGGCTTTCAGCTGGGCCAAACCCCTGCGCGTCTCGGCCGCTGCATGCGCTCCTGGGCAGGTGCGCGCCGCAGGATTGGAGGCGCCGGCCTGTGCTGGCCGGGCTTGTTGGCTGCCAGGAGCGCGTGCTGACAGGCTGAGCCCGACTGCTGGTGCCCCCGGGCCTTGTGGCCTCAATCCCGGCTCCAGCGGCCCCTGCGACTCCCGTGCACCGGTCCTGGGGCCTGCGCAGCGCGGCTCTCCCCGCGGGCGCCGTGCCCGGCCTCCCCTCGGCTGTGGCGGCGGCGTCTTTAATGCAGGCTTGCTCCTGCAGAGGTCATCTGCTCTGCGCACATCTGCGCCGCCAAGTAGAGGCTGATGAATTTTTCATTGCGAGTCACTGGGCTGTCCATCTGAAGGCAGCTTTGGGGGCAGGAGCCATTAAGGACCCGACTGTGCCTGGGAAGCCCCTTCCCAGCAGCACTAATTACTGAGCTGGGAGGGGGACTGGGGTTTCTCTCCCCAGTGAGCTTCTTTGTCCCTTTTTGACCTTGTTTGATTCCCCAAGCAAACTGGGGGCTGGGATTTCCAAGGAACAGGGCCAGGAATGGCATTTGAGGAAAGCTTGCCTGAGCCCAGACTAGAGAAGGAGCTCAGGGGTGGTCACGTCCTTGTCCTCGAAGAGCTGGCACGCTTGCAGGAGACAGGACTAGCACAGTGAAGGCGAAACAGTTGACTGACGACGCGGGAGGATGTGTACCAAGGGCCAGGTTGGTGGGACCGAGTGCAGGAGACGCAGGGGCTCAGGTGAGGGAAGCAGGGAGTGGGAGAATGGACGGAAGGCAAAGGAAAAGAAGAGTTTTCCACTGAACATTAAGTGCAAAAAGAATAGGGAGAAATATATACAGAATTTTGAGGAAAAGATGTTGGTGAATCAAAAATTTTGGTTTATGTCTTATCATTTTTCACATTTAAGGCCAACAGAAAGACATTTTCATTAAATAAGAAGCTACTCCCCCGGTACATTTTTTTGGAAAGAAAAAAAAAAAAAAAAAGCAACTTAAAGGGGATTTCCATGTCAGGCTGTGAGGAGTGTCCTGAGAGACGGAATACAATGAAATGTAAAAGTCTCTCGGCATCAAAGAGTAATCCAGGTTGCTGGAACTGAAGGGCCAAGATGCTACAAAGGAGAGAAGCAGCCTTGAAGCTAGTCGTTTCTTTATAGCTGTCCTTGTCCCCTGGGAATATTTGCTGATTCAGGTCCTGCCATGGGGTGTGAAACCCAAACAGAAAGTGGCAGCTCTGTAGCTTGCCACAGTCAAAAAAATTGGAGTTCAGGATACAAATTTGCCAGGACCGGATGGGCCGTGAAGAGAAAAGGGAACCACAGAGAATTGCGCCCTCATGCAATTTCTCTTCCACCCATTTCCTGATTTCTAAGCTGTGCATGTGCACAGTGAGATGCCGAGAACCAAACAAAAGCAGCTGTGAAGAAGCTGAGAGGCTAAGCCAAGACGCTGGCATGCTTCTGGTGCTGGATGGACACAGCATTCAATTCAGGCCACCGAGGAGGAGGAGGAGGCCTGTAAGCTCCTTGGATTATCAGCTGAGCCCCAGAAGACCAAACCATAGTAGAGTAAACAGAGAGCACCCTCACACGCAGCACAGGCTCAGGTGGGCTCAGTTCCTGCTGGGTGCACACAGACCACCCACATGTACTCCAACTTCTGCCACAAGCCATTAAGGCCTTTTTGGAAGTGGTAAGATAGTCCTCTGCCACCACAGGTTTTGTGTCCAGTCCATATGGACTCACCAGGCAAGAATCTGAAGGGTGGGAGACACTGGCTGGCAAGGGACAGCAAAGGGGGGGCTGCTGCTGCTGCCTGGATGGGGCGGTCACAGGATGCTCCTCAGTGGGCTAGATGTGGTCTGTGCAGGAGGGAGAGCTGGCCTGAAGCCATTTAAGACTTTGCCCAGGAGGCCTGGATGGAGGGGGTAATGGTCTCCCACCATAGGAGTCTGCAAGGGGCACTGTGGGTGGACCAGAGCCTGAGGGAAGCAGCCAGTTCAGTTGGGACAAAAAGGTCATCACCCACTTTGGAAGACAGTTGGACAGTTTCTTACAAAACCAAACATGCTCTTAACATAAGGTCCAGCAATCACATCCCCTGGTATTTACCTAAACAAGGTGAGACCTTATGTCCACCCAAAAAATAGCACATGGATGTTTATAGCCGCTTTACTCATAACTGCCAAATTTGAAAGCAACAAGATGTCCTCCTGGAGGTGCATGATAGGCTGTGGCACATCCGGACAGTGGAATATTACTCAGCTAAAAAGAAGCAAGCCATCAGGCCATGAAAACACATGGAGGAAACTGAGATGCATATTACTAGGCGAAAGAAGCCAATCTGAAAAGACTTCTTCATGCATACTGTTTGATTCTAACTTTACAGAATTTTGGAAAAGACAAAACTGTGGAGACAGTGAAAAGATGAGTGGTTATCAGGGGTTAGGGTGAAGGAAGGATGAATAGGTGGAGCACAGAGGGTGTTTAGGGCAGTGAAACTACTCTGTATGACACTATAATGGTGGATAATGTCATTACACATTTATCAAAATCCATGGAATATAGAACACCAAGAGCGAACCCTAATGCATACTACGGACTTTGAGTGATAGTGTGTCAATGTAGGGTCATCAATTGCAACAAACATGTCACTCTGGAGGGGGAAGTGATGGAGGGGGCTGTGCGTGCATGGGCCACCCCCTTGACTACCTGAACTAAAAGTTACATCTGTACCTTCCTCTCAATTTTGCTGTGAACCTAAAACTATGCTTTTTGTAAAAAAAAAAAAGTCTTTATTTAAAAAAAAATGCATCACTCATGTCTCATGAATTGCAGTTGGAAAAATCCTACAGGAGAATCTCTTAAGTACTCATGGAGTGTCTGTGAAAGACAGCAACAGCCAACCACACTAATGACACAGAGACGGTCCTGCTGCTGTGTGACTCTGTGTCCACAGTGTCCTTGGTCCCTTCTCCTCGGGTTCTGATCCTACAGTGGTCCAGGCTTGCAGTTGGCTGCGGGTGGGTAGTGGGGGGAAGGGAATGCTGGGGGGAAGAGGAGAGAGAGAAGAGGGGAAATACCCATATTTCTCTCTGCAGGTGGCTGGAGGAGAGGAGATTTGATATTAAATCAAAGAGCTTTGACTATTGTCAAGGACTGGATATATTTGTTTCTGAACAGTGACTGTGTTTGCAACTTAAAGTGACAGTAGGACCTGAGAATGAGCTGAAATGTCATGACAAGTGTTCATCTAAGGGCCCCCAGGCACCTTGCAGAAACAAACATAAATCATCCCTGGAGAAAAGCCTTTCTCTGCAAGCCCCTCTGAATTCCCATGGCTTAAAGTCAACCCCATATGAACTTAAAGTAAAAATTATAAGCACTCAAGAAAGCAAGTCATAGTTAGTGAGAATTAGCAGAAGTAAACTGATTTAGATCATCAGTGATGTTAGACTTCTCAGAAATACAATGTAAAATGTAAAATTTTTAAAAAAATAAAAACACAAAGTTAATATGGATGAAATTGTTGGGGTAAATCCAAATAATTTAGTAATCACAATGAATATAAAAGCACTAAATTTGCCAATTGAAAGGCAGAGCTTAATCAAATTAGAATAAAGAATTTTATTCCATAAAGAATAAAAGAATAAAATCTAGCTATTTGCTCTTCAGAACCAGCAAACCTACAAATTAAGGACAAGAAAGGTTAGAAGTAAAAGGATAAACCAAGCAAACAAAATAAAACAAACAAAGCCCCAAGCAAACCCAAGATGTCTGTATTTTTTTAAGGTCTCTGTATTGATATCAAACAAAAGACAAAATAATATCTTATTAAAGATATAGAGGGTAACTATGAAATGCAAAAGAGTCAATTTACCAAAAACAGTAGTACATAGCAATTCTAAATTTATATATACCTAATAGAATGGATAGAAAATATAGAAAGCAAAATTCTACAAAAGGTCAAGAAGAAATGGACAAATCTTCCATTAAACTACTTGACTTGTGTTTGACTGATTAATGAGACATAAAGAAAGATAGAGAAGATTTGAATACATAGTTAACAATTTGACTTACTGGGTATATATTGACCCCGGTACCTAATAACTGTAATAACTGGAGAACGCGTCACTTTCTCAAGAGCACATGTAGCATTTGCAAAAACTGACATGCAGTTGTCCTTAAAGCAAATCTAGAAAAACTTCAAAGAATTACTGTCAGAGAGGTATAACATAAAATTATAACAAAAATACTAATTACCAAAACATGAGATGAAGCTAAAGAAGTAATTTGAGGAAAATCTAAGTAATTATATGAGAAAAGAACAAAGATTAAGAATTAGTGAATTATAAGAGGCTGAGGCGGGCGGATTGCTCAAGGTCAGGAGTTCGAGACCAACCTGAGTAAGAGTGAGACCCCATCTCTACTAATAATAGAAAGAAATTAATTGGCAAACTAAATATATATAGAATAAATTAGCCGGGCATGGTGGCACATGCCTGTAGTCCCAGCTACTTGGGAGGCTGAGACAGAAGGATCGCTTGAGCCCAGGAGTTTGAGGTTGCTGTGAGCTAGGTTGACGCCACGACACTCACTCTAGCCTGGGCAACAGAGTGAGACTCTATCTCAAAAAAAAAAAAATAAAAATAGAAATAAAAAAGAATTAGTGAATTATAGAGCCAAATTAAATTAGGATAAAAAAGAAGACTGAATAAGCCCAAGGAAGTAGCAGGAATGAAAAAATAAAAACAAAGAAAAGAGGTGAAATGAATAAAATAACATATAAAAATAAACCAGAAAGATCCAACAATGTCAAAAGTTGGTTCTTTGAAAAACACTAATATAGACAAAATTTTAATGAACTTATTCTATAAAAATGAGAGATGGCAGAGGTAAACAGGAATAAAAAGGGGGTATGATCATTGGTACAGAAGCCATAATGAAAGAAAATTCTATGAAAAGTTATATGCCAGTAATCAGATTATTTTGTAAAAGGACAAATTTCTTAAAATACCTAACTAAAACTAAAATGAGGAAAAACTAGATAGCATAAACAATCCAATAATGATTAATAAAAGATAAAATTATTTAATAGTAACTAAAAATCTTCCCACAAAGAAAACCAGGCCCAGATGGCTTTACAGGTGAGTTTTACTAATCTTTCAAGAAAGACATACTTACAATATTATAGAAATTCTTCCTGAAAGTAGTAAAAGAGGGGTTTGTTTTATGAGACTACTAGTCAAATCCAGGCAAAGATAGTATGAGCTCACTTAAAAATATTGGTGCAATGTCCTAAAGCAAATATTGGTAAATTGAATCCAGTAATGTTGAAAAACATGATCACATTAGGTTATATTGGGATGCAAAATAAGTTTCATAATAGAAAATTATCTTATTGTAATTTGTCAGCTACCAGATTAGAGGAGAAAAACATTGATTATCTCAACAGATACAAAGCATTTGATAGGGTTGAGCATGTATTCGAAAGCATTTGATAGGGTTGAGCATGTATTCGTAGTTAACATTACTACCAGTATAATTCATAAATTCATTGCAATACTATGATTTGAATGAATGATAATTTATGATCAATGCTAATTCTAAAATGTATGTGGAAGAGCAAAGATTCAGCAACGACTGAGACATTTCTGCAGAAGCAAAAGGTGCAGGTAGGGAGCTTGCTGTGTCAGACATCAAGGTGTAATACAACTCTCTGATGATTATCGTAATGCAGTATTGTCTCAGATCTACACAAAGAGAGACCCATGGGATAGAATTGAGAGCCAGAAATGGACCCCATTCAAAGAAATGTGATTTGCTCAGTGAAGAAAGAATGTACTATCCAATAAATGATTCGGAGGTAATCGATTATTTATGAGGAAAAAATGAAATTGGATCCCTTCATAGCATTATACACCAAGATCAATTCCAGATGGATTACTCACCTTTAGAAAAAATAATTAGGATAGTGTCCTTATTTTCTTGCAATAGAAAAGATTTCTTAAATAAGACACAAAATAGAAACCATAAAGGAAGAGGATGATATATTTAATCACAGAGGAATAGACAGGGCCAGATCATACAGAGCCCCATAGGCTCCAGGTCGCAGCTTGGTGGTCATGCTCGAGTGTCTTAGAAAGACATTGGAGGGTTTTGAGTAAGAGAGTATTATGTATTTTTACATTTTTAAAAATCACTTTGGCTGCTTTTAGGATAATAGACTGTAGGAGGCAGAAATGGAGGAGGGAAGCTATAATAGCTTAGAAAGGAGACGATTATAGCAGTCTAGTCATGCGCTCATGGAGCTTGGACAAGAGTGGTGGTTGGGGTGGAGATGGAAAGGGATGAATTCAGAATGTATTTTGGAAGAGGAGCTGATAGAGTAGGCATAAATTATAATTGAATGAACTAAATCAAAGACAATTCTGAGGATTTTTGGCCCGAGCAACTGGGCAGCTGTGATACTATTTACTGAAATGGAGAATCTGAGGAAGAAACTATTTAAGGAACAGCTGAGAAGGGATTCAAGAATTCTGTCTTGCCTATTCGTCAGCCCGCTGGCTTGGTAAAGAAGCCATTTAGATGCACAAGTAAGGAGCTGAGGTCGGGAGTGGAGATACATAAATTTAGGGAGTCATCACTGTATAGATGGTATTTATAGCTGTAAGTTAGGAAAGGCACTTTGGGGTCATGATACAAAGGATCTATGTGTCAGACAAAGGCATCTCATCAACCTAGAGTAATTGTGTGCTCAATAATATTTGATGATCAAAAGTTCCTGGGATTAGTTGTTTATTAAATAGATTTGTTACTTCCATGCAATGTAATAAACAAATACATAAAATCAACACTATGTCCACTGGTTATTATTAATAAATATTAAGCTGTTTTAGTATTTGCATTTAGTTAAACAAAACATGAGACAGAGTCAGAAGAGCAGGGTTTTCATAGCTTTGCCACAACTATGAGAGCTGAGCCCTCTGGGTAAGTCACTTACACACTATCTCTTTTTTTTTTTTTTTTTTTTTTTTTGGAGATTTCTTACTTGTTAAGATCAAGATGTTGCACTAAATGACTTCTACCATTCTATTATGATACAATGAAAAAAAACCTTCTTGATAGCATCATTAGCATTTTTGTTACAAAGTTTTGTAACAAGGCTTCATTTTTAAAGTAACATAACTCACACGGGGTTAGCAGGAGAAAAGGAAAGAAAGTGCTAAATGTCCTGCACTAGAAACCAACAGGATTTAAGAATTGAGAGGAGGGAATGAGAAGGAGAGGGAAGGTAGCAGACACTGAGGGGCAGAACCTTCGCGGGGGTTAGTGTAACCAGCTAATAGTCCACGGCGGGAGACTCTCAGAAGTGGCTTTGGAACCAGGTTATACTGTGTTCAGTTTGCCTTGTTCTGATGTAAATTTCCTTGATCTTCCCCAACCGTGAAGTGGGCCAGGCAGAGTATTGGTGTGGACACAGGTTTTCCGTATTTGCTTGTTTTCTGAGGTTTATTTGTTATTGTGAAAATGAGGGAAAGCCTATTTCCATATCTGGATTGATTTGGTGCAGAACAGAAGCATCCTGCAGAGAACAATGATATGATCTGTGTTTACATCTAATTCAGCAGCAATAGGGGCTGGCAGTCAGGGCTGACCCTGAGCACGAGAGAAGTCGCATCCTTGGCTGGTAGGGCACCAGACTGTCTGCGAATCTGGGTACTGACCTTCAAGCCAAAGGAGTTAAAGGATCAGGCTGAGCCCCAGCTCTCACCAGCTCTCACTGGTTCTGTATGCATCAAAACTTGTCGATTTTGGAGCAATTCTGAGTGTTGCTCTAGGTCTTCGTGTAATACTTGCATTACTATGACTAACTTCTTTGCATTATTTGAGGCAATTCCACCTATGCATTTTCCTACTTCTGATTGGTAATTCTATAAAGAGATTTAAAAACCCTCTTCATCTGGTCATTTATATTTTTATCTAGCTTTTAATAGGAATTTGTGGAGAAACAGAACATGAGTTTAAAATACTCACTTGCATTCACAAGCAAGTCAAAAGTTAAAATAAGATATTTTCTAATGCAGAAGAACAATTGTTTTTATGTTTTTGCTATCCAGGAGTTGTTTTGTTTGTTTGTTTCTCTCTACAGGATGACAGTGAACTATCCAGCATGAAGAAGGAAAGAGACAAAAACTTGACTTCATTTCAAAAGGTTCTGGAGATTAACCTAAGTTTTGAAAGTTCCTCTTAGTAATTACATCTACCATCTAATTTTTTCCTAATTATTCTAAAAGAAAAAGAAAATAAAAACATGATTAACTTTTTATTTTTTAATTTGCCTGAAAATATTTTTTTCTGAGGAATGTAAAAATAAAAGTATGCTTCCTAGTAACTTCCAACCACTGACCTGTGGAATAACAGCAGTTGAAAGAGAAGAGTAAAAATCGGCCAGAGACTCTGAGCCAGTTCTCCGCCGCTCACAAGGGTGACTCTCTGGTCTGGGAGGATTCCACCTTGAGGAGCTGAGAGGGATGGGGTGAGGTTTAGAAAGCTGGAGAACAGGAGAGGTAGCAAAAGACTGAAGCGCAATTGTGACCTTAGCTTTCTTAAAAAGGGGGTTCAAGTAGATTTTGCTAACTAATACCAGTGAGTTCATCATATTCCTTTCTTTTAATTTTTAAAAATGGTATTTCATATTTTTGTCACTCTGTAACTTCTTAATCAACCTACTGTGGTTTTGAGCATGGGGTCTGGGTCCACATACCCATGTTTGACTTCTAGCTCCACCAGATTTTATCGTCTAGGAGGCTGTGAGCAATGTGACATCTTTGCACATCAATGTCCCTACCTATACAATGGGGATAATTATGTCCCCCACACGGGGCTGTTGAGGGGACTACCCGAGGAAAATATGAGGAAAATATTTAAGCAGGGATGGTACCTTGTAAGCACTCTGTAATTATAGGTGTAGAAAATCCAGAGATGTTTATCAGGTGTTTAGTTATTGCCCTCATGTTTTTGTAAACATAATCAATGTTCTGATGACCATTCATTAACCAAAGTCTTTGAAAACATTTCTGGTTATTTTCTTAAGATAAATTCTTAGCTATGAAAACATTTAGTGTAAAGGTATGTACAGTTTTAAGGCTTTTGATTTTTATTTCCCAATTGACTACCAGAAAAGCCTTTCCCACCCCTCCTAGCAGTGAAACAGTAAGCATTTCCACTGAAAAACAAATATATATGTGTGTGTATGTCCCAATTTGCTGAGATGCAGGAATGTGGAAATAGTATTTCACTGTTGTTTTAATTTGCATTTATTTGATTAAGGCTCTTGACTTGATTAATGCTCCAAACCCCTCTTCAATAATGCTAGCCCAGCTTGCCGGTCACTCCCCTTATTGCAGGCAGCTCTCTCGTTTGCCTCACTGGTGAATATAGATCACCAGTTCTTTCAACCATTTATCATAGGAAATAGTTTCCAGAATAGCTTGCCCTATTCTGAATATGTTCCACTTTGTCACTGTCCTTCTTAAAATATGACGCCAGAATCCACCATAATAACCCATGTGTGGTCAGACCAGCTGTTCTGTGTGCCAAGGAATAAGACGGTTCAATTGTAATGTGTTTTTGTTTTGAGAATCCATTAGTGTGCAGTTTCCTTTGAGTTTCTATTGAATCTTGCAGTGATTTAGAGTGGATTTAGACCACAGTAGTTTTTGACTAAAGGACTGTGTCTTTAAATTGTGTTTTAAATGGCTTTTTCTCTGATACCTGTTTAATGTTCTCTAAGACCACACAGTGGAACTATTACTGTTTGGGCTCTGGATTCTACACCTCCGTTAGTGTAGCGCCGGCTTGTATTAGTTATTTTAGCAGTCATTTCCTACTTTGTATCCTGTAGAGCTGATTGGTAATGCATTTTTTCTATGTAGAATGACTGATGCACATACAAGAGGGATGGAGGTGGTTGGATTTGATTCTGAGAGATTTAGCTCAGCCAATGAACGACCTTGGAAAGGGAAAGATCGCCCTCCTGTTTTATCAGACAGATATTATTGCCACTATTGTGTGAAAGCCTTTCAAAATACATACACCCCATGGAAATTAATGTCCTGTGCTCACTTACTTTATTACCTCTAAAACTTAAGGGAGAAGGTGGTGGACTGGTGAAATATTTTGAGAGAAAGTAAACATTGCATACATACGTATGAAGCTGACTCATGCATTTCATGCATCGTGTTCCATTCATTCTAAGGTAGGGGTGGTATTGTGACCTTTGAAAAGGCTTTAGAGAATGAGCAAGTCTGTCCGAACTGAGAACTATTAAATTTGAGGGTTATTGCTGGAGCTGGGAAATGGGATTACAGACTAGCAGATTTAGAGGGGGCTGGTGGGAAGTTGGGAATTGTGAGCAGAGTGAAAGCTGTAATATTTATTGAACTAGGCACCTGGTCTGGTTCTGAGGACTAAAAGTTTTAGAGCCATCTAGCCTGTGGAAGCAGAGATGGAGCACAAATGGAGGAGACAGTGACATCTGGTATGGAGGGGCAGATGACCTAGAGGCATTGGAAAACAAATTCACTTGGACAGGGCTCCCTATTGTCAGTCAACCAGTGTTCATCTCTATGATCATGTCCTCTTCTATCTTAAAGTTGTAGGCTGGGTACGGTGGCTCACTCCTGTAATCTCAGCACTTTGGGAGGCCGAGGCAGGAGGATCACTTGAGGCCAGGAACTCTAGATCAGCCTAGGCAACAGAGAGAGATCTTGTCTCTCCTACCTACTCCACAGGGTGAGGAGGGAGGATTGCTTGAGCCCAGGAGTTTGAGGCTATGATGAGCTATGATCAGATCTTGCCACTGAACTCCAGCCTGGGTGACAGATAGAGAACTTTAATCTAAAAAAAAGCAATTGAGTTGAGTCACCTGGTGGTTTTGTGATTTTATGAAATGATGCCTAACAAGTATGAACTGGAGGGAGCTAAAACAAAATCTCTAGAATGGGGGAGGGAAGAGAATGGATGACACAGTAGTGGAAAAGTATTATCTTGTTCTGTCATAGGATTGAACTCACTACGTGAAGCTTGGTTGGGTTACTCTTACATATTATACTCACAGTCATTCTTTCCTAATATGACATAATTTGAAAGCTCCAGTTTTTCAGTGAAAAATCTTAATCCAAATGGTTATTTGTAACTGCAAATAAAAAGCTGATACATGAACTAAAAACATTTTATTTTTAGCTTTATGAAAAGACACAATTTTACTTTTCATTAAATGCTACACCAATCACATTCTGTGGCTACAATTTTCATGACACTGATGAACTTTTCCATCACAAGTATGTTCTTCCCTTTGTTTCACTGCATATTTTTCTAATTGACACTGATATTTCAAACTCTTTGTTATGCACAAAACGTCTTACCTATAAAACTCAGTTGTTTTATTCAGCAACTGCAAATGTCATTTTGCTGGTAGAATTTGGACTTTGAGACGTCAGCTTTCCTTCATTGGCCATGGAGTCCAAGAGAGTATAATGGCTCCTAGGTTTTTACAGTGGCTTACCTTGACTTTGCAAATTTGTGGATCCAAAATGTGCTATTATATGAAAGAACTAAATAAGGATTGGTAGAGGAAATGTGAAATATGCCTAATTGCCACAGCCCTTGATACCAACACTCTCTAGGGAGAATTTTCTGTAACACACTGTACCTTTCTGTGGCAGATCTGCTTGGAGATGCATGTCCTGGTGTTGGGTTTGCCAGAACACTCTTTTAAAAGGAGCTAGCTTCCCTGCTGAACAGAGTGTTAATTTTTCATGGACTTACCCTGTGATGAGGAGCATGAAAAGAATGAGAGAAATAGTGTTGAACAAAATAAAAGAAGCCTTTCTCTGGTCCTAGACAGAAAATGGAGACTTTTTGAAATTTTGCTTGTTAGCAAAGACGGAAGGTAAATGCAGAGCAATTTAATGCAATTAACTCTTTGGTGTGAATTTCCTAGGAAAGAAGGAAGATTGTGCCTAGCTCATTTAGAATCAGACCAGAGGCTCTTTGGAGGCTGTAAAGATCACATTTCCACTCTGGCAGGTGAGTCTGCCTGGCAAAAAGTTGTTGACCCAATGGAGGGGTACCTGCCATGACCCAAAGTAAGTCACCAGCCATCTGGCCTCTGGTTCTCCACCTATTAAACAAAAGAATCTTAAAAGTTTTCTCCTATTACAAAATTACATGAATCTACATCAAAACATAGAATATTTTTTAATATTTTTAAATAATATTTAGCACATAGAGAATAGTATTTTTTTCTGTATTGAAGTATAATTTACATATCATGCCTTTACTCCATTTCAAGTGTACAATTAAATGATTATTAGTAAATTCACCAAGTTGTACAGCTATTCACATAACTCAGTTTTAGGGGATTTCCTTCCCCCTATTTAGACCCCCTAATTCCCTTCCCCAACTACATTTCAAGCATGCCCCTCCCCTCCACAGTGCTCACCACATCCCTCAGATGTGGGTCTACCTCCCACCCCCCGAATCCCTAGTGAACAGCACCACCATTTGAGCACCGTAGTGTTAGTGTTAATCAGTCAGTACCAATTTGATGACGAGTACATATGGGGCCCATTCTTCTGGTCTTGTGTTACCTCACTTCGAATAGTGGGCTCAAGCTTAGTCCAGGATAATATAAGCGGTGCTAGCTCACTGTCGTTTTTTAAAATTGAGTAATATTGCAATGTAAACATATACCAAATTTTAATAATCCACTCATGAATTGACGGGCACTTGGGCTGTTTCCACGACCTAGCAATAGTGAATTGTGCTGCCATAAACATTCGGTTGCAGAAGTCTTTATAACAGAATGTCCTATGCTCTTTTGGGTAGATGCCTAATAATGCTATTGCTGGATCAAATGGTAATTCTATTTTAGCTCTTTGAGGAATCTCCAAATTCTTTTCCACAGAGGTTGAAACCCTTAGAATCTTAGAAGAAGATGTTGGGAAGACCCTTTCAGACATTGGTCTAGGCAAAGAATTCTTGAAGAAGACCCCCAAAGCAATTTCTGCAGCAACAAAAATAAACAAATGGGATCTGATCAAATTAAAAAGCTTCTGCACAGCCAAAGAAACTATTACTAGAGCAAATAGACAACCTACAGAATGGGAGAAAATATTTTCTCTCTATACCTCTGACAAAGGTCTGATAACAAGAATCTACCTAGAACTCAAAAGAATTAACAAGAAAAAATCAAAAAACTCCATTTATAAATGGGCAAAGGAGATGAACGGAAACAGACAGAAGATGAACAGAAGACAGAATAATGGCCAGCAAACATATGAAAAAATGTTCAACATCTCTAATCATTAGAGAAATGCAAATCAAAACCACAATGAGATACCACCTAACCCCAGTGAGATTGGCCTCTATCAAAAAAATCCCAAAACAACAAATGCTGGCGAGGATGTGGAGAGACAGGAACACT
>CAUYRT010022696.1:0-40196 GCA_963574885.1 Lepilemur ruficaudatus
GTTATCAGACCTTTGTCGGAGGTGTAGAGAGCAAATATTTTCTCCCATTCTGTAGGTTGTCTATTTGCTCTAGTGATAGTTTCTTTGGCTGTGCAGAAGCTTTTTAATTTGATTGGATCCCATTTGTTTATTTTTGTTGCTGCATTAATTGCTTTGGAGAACCCTCTATTTTCTATGTCAAACGGTTTGCCCACCTGTATGTCTAAACAAGGCTGTACATGGCCAACATCGATGCCAGCAACAGCTAACCTCTCCTTTCTCACCTTTCCAACTATGAATAGAAAAATAATTGAATCACATGAGTGAACTGACTATACAGAAAACATCAAAATAGGGAGAATAAAGCATGTTGCTAATGCTTTGTTGAAGCCACCAGAAGCTGGGGCGCATCTTTGCTCCTGTGTATGAGATTTCAGCAAATAAATGTACCTATTTCAGTTGAGAGCCATGCATATCCCCTTTTTGGCCAGTGACTGTCATTGTTTCTTTGGCTTTTGACAAACTTATAAAAGCAGAAACTAAATCGCAGTCTGCAGGAGAGGTTATTTGTCAAATATTAAGGTTCATATCAAGACATTTAGCCACTTAAATAAGAAAATATACGTATACACAAAAAAACCCCCCCACACATACACATTCATATAAAAGCTAGTTTTAGGCAATTGTTGCATTTGATGCTGAAATCATTTACAGTATTTTCACATGGTGCGTGTGGTTACCTCTTTCCAGACAGCCTTCTTTGATTAAGTTGATGGCGTCTTGTGCTTCTGCTATTACAAAGTCAAATGATTTGCTATTGATTTTGCTTTGAACCTGAAGTAATGATATGGTGTTGGCGCAGACTATAATGAATGTGGATCCGAGTGTTGCCCAGGGTTTATTCTCAGACTAAACCTTTTTCCCATGTAGCCAATGTGGGTTATTTTAAAATATTATATAAATTTGAAAGGAATCATGTTATCTTCTTGTTACCAATAAGCCCAGAATTTTCAAGGTGCTATCTTAAGATGAGAAAAAAAACCCTCAGACGTAGTAATCCTACTGGGAAGATTATATAGGATTTGGTCTAATCCTTATTTTTTTCCACATTTTTTATCTTCAGCTTTCATCAGACTAAATCAATGAATATGACTAGTATTGAGGATCTTCTTACCTTAATGGACTTTTAAAAACATCGGCTAAAGCTTGTTATATTTCTAATTTAGAATCCTAACTCCCCTTAATGAAATGTATTCTTAAATTCTCATCAGATATTTACTTTGAAAGTATTTCTGTAGCTTCAGAAATTTCTTGAGCTTAAAATGAGAAAAATGTTTAAGTCTAATTTCTTTGATTGAAATCTTCTTTAAAATATTTATTTACACTAAAGTTATGTTTTTCTCTCCTTTTAATATGTTACAATTCTTTTGTCATTTTAGTAAATAAATTCTCCTTTTGCCTCTCCGGGTTTAAAGTCTGACTAGTTTTTGATTTAGACTGGAAAAGAATGATTTTTAATTATAATCTAATTATAGTTAAGTTTCATCAAATGTTTTCTATGTGCCAGACCCTTAGTTAAGCCATTCATATACAAATGTATTTAATCCCTGTAACTCCTCCAGGAGGTAGGTGTTCTTATTATCCCATTGCACAGTGGGAAAACTGAGTCTTCCAGAGTGTAACTTCCCCAAGGCTGCACTGCTAAACAAGTAGAGAAGAGGGGATTTCAACAAGCTTTGTCTAAACCAGTGTTTGGATAGGAATTTATTATGATCAGATGGCCCAATCTGAGTACTTTTGAGGAGAGTTTAATAAAGTTACCATTTACAAAGGGGAGCAAGATGTGGGGAAATCACCAGCGACAGTGCAGCTCCCTGCTCCTCATAAGAACATGGAGTCTCTTCGATTTGGAAGTTTAAAGGCTCAGCAGGAAAAAACAATCACTGGAAATCTGAAGCGATTACTGGGAGCTGGGCTCCCGACAGGAGCTGTCCTTTCGTCTGGCCCGAAGTGACCCCATGGGAGGAAGCCAGGGGATTTCATAGCCCATCAGCTCTTTTCTTTTTCTCTGATCACCTGCAGGTGCTTCCAGTCATGTGAACCCAAAAGGAAGCCAAAGAGTCATTGATATAGTCTATGTTCAGCCTCCAAGAACACAGAGCAGGGTGGAAAAACAGGGAAGGCAAACCTACAAAAGTAAACTGTGGATAATCAACAAACTAGTCCTTCCATTGTGCAGTCTTTGGACCCCCTGTGTCAGGATTCTGGGATTGTGAACAGAAACTCCAGATTGCTGAGTTTAGGGGCCATGTGTAGGAGTCTGCATGACAAGAGCCATAGGAGAATTTTATATATGATTTCTACAGAACTTCTTAGAGAAGACTTGAAGCATGTAGCAATAGCTCCTTTAGATCTCAAATGAAATATTATACAGAAGAGGCATCAGACTTTAAAAAATGCCTGAGCAAGAGAGATCAAAGACTAATTAATGAAACTTACAGGATGGCTGGTACCCGCTCAACAGAAGAAAGAACCATCTTATGACCTAAGCTGTTGACCTATAGATGAAACTACTTTAGCTGTTTTTGTTATTGGAGGTGTTCAAGCACCTCCAATTATTGATTAAATAATAAATGTAAAATGCTTTGTAAAATGTAAATTTAGGTGATTATAATGATGACAACAATGATGGGGAAGAGCTAAAATAGTTTAGTTGCATTGAAAAACTGAACTGTAAAATTTTAAAGACATTAATAGTGAAGAAAGGGAATAACTTATAATTATACTGTTGGGCACTTATAATGCACCAAGGTACCATGCTAAGGGCTATATTCTACCTTATCTAATAGAATCTGCAACAACCCTGGTACATAAATATGAGTATCCACAGAATTAAATGAGAAAAGAGAGGCTTAGAAAAATTATGTAGAATGTGGTAAGAACCTAGGCATTTTGTTGCCAGCATCTAGATTCCTATCCCTATATTGCCTTTATATTGGGCAGATGGAATTATTGAAGCTTTCACATAAGATGACTAGAGTAACAAGCCCATTATTGTCTACCCTAGTTGCAAACCAGACACAACTAATTGAATGCAGAACAGGTAGCCACTAGTTAATATCATTGGTTTATACCTGAAATGAAACCTAACTGACATCCTTGCTCAGAGTTAATAAATAAATACATATAAGCCATCAAGTCTTCCAGCTAAATAACTCTATTCCATAGTCTAAAATAGGAGGAGGATAGAGTGTTCAGAAATATCCCCTGAGACTTTGGAAGCTTTGAGAGCAGTTCCTGTTCTTGAATTTAGTTGCCAAAAAATTCTCTTAGTCCTGATGTTTGGACTTTCTTATCTCTCTGTAAGAAGTCAAGTCAGCAATCCCTATGATAAGTTCAGATCTCCGTAGAATGTGAGAGTTGGAGATTTTTGCTCATTTGAGCACAATTACTGAAGAGTGGCTCATTTGTATAATAAAAGAGCAATGTGAGAGGAAAATGGTCACAGAGTTTAAAGGGCAAGCTCATTTTTTGCCTCGTGCAGGCCATGTCAGAAATGAAGGGCTTTTGAATTGTGACAACTGTCTGCCTCCTGCAACAGCTTTCCTTACCATTATCACCTTCAGACAAGACTGGGGGTACAAATTGGAAGGCAATTTTAAGTTATTTCACAAATTGCCTTGAATACTGAAGATTCAATTAGACACATTGCTTTGACTTTGTTTGCATAGCTGTTGAAATGTGTACTCTGTGAAAAAATTTAGCTATTAAGTGTGAGAAAAAGGGGGGAAAATCCATGTGATGTTTTAAGACTCATCACACCATAGCTTTATGATCCAGTCTGTTTCTTTTAAGGGAAAAATATTTTTACATATAAATAAACATCCTGATTAGTGGCTTCAGTGAATAGACTCAGCTTCTTGTATTTTTCTCTTGATTATCCATTATTGAACCCAGGTCCTTACTATGGTGTTGAAATGTCTATCCACCTGTTTATATCACCTTGATATGTGCCTTATGTTTGCTTTTAGTTTTGTAAATATCTCCTCTACTCAGAAAGGAACCCTAAAAGGGTAGGAACTGTTGATGTCATTTATGGATTTTGATATTGCTTGGCGTAGTGCTAAGTAGAGAGGAAGAACTCAAGACTTGTACCCAAGTACAAGTCTTGGTGTCAGCCAAAGCGGATAAGAATGTTTTTGAGACTCAGAATAGAAATACACAGTTGTGGTTGGAAAGCTAGATCCTGGACCTTGAGGAGGCAATTCAAACTAGAAAGGAGGTCCTCATGTCTTTGATAGCTTCCTTTTGCTCATTTCCCAGAAGTTTGTACTTTTCCTATTTATCTTATTCCATGGGGTCAGGACCAGAGCAGAGCTTATTGACAGAGTTATGGCAAAGTTAGAGGAGAACATGGATCATCTAGAATAGACTTTGATTTTTTTCTAAGAAGGAGAGTGAAGAGTGTCCATACACAGCATCTGCTCTTCCTGGACTATAAATTGTGAAGCCTAGATCCAACCTCAGCTAGATTGTAACACCTAATACTCCCCAATGCCATTAAAACCAACACTGTCTCTCTCTTACAGATCCATATGTTCCAATTTCCCAAATTTTACCCACTCTTAAATTACGGCTTGAAATGTAATCTCTGAAGCCTAACTTCTGAAACCTTTAGAGAAGACAAAATGAGCTAAATTCTTTATTTTTTTATAATAATTATTACTACTCTTCAAATTATCCGTACACTTCCTTGGGGGGATAAACATTTTCAAATGAATGCACTTCTCTTGGAATCCCAATAAGACTCAGTATAGTGGTAGACATATGGTAGTGCTCAAAAAATATATTCTTGATCTAATCCTTATGCATTGGAGAGGATCATCTCCTAGAATTTTCCAGGAAGAGAGCGAACAGTCTTCCTCTTTACCATCTCAGTTCTCTCATCAGTATTTCTCACTGAAGGAAGAGCATTCCAGGAAGATTAGCAATAGGCCTAGAAGTTTAAGAGTTCATATAATTGGGTAATGGCTTAGAACTTGAAAAGAATGCCAAGGTGAGAAAAATTTAGACAAACCAACAAAAGAGTTCATTGGATTAAGGTGATAAAGATTGAATGACTGAATCACAGACCATTTTCCTCAAGGCATTGGAAATGAGATATTTGACTTCTGTCATTTCTGAGACTTATAGCTGTTCAGAAAACATATGTTAAATGAATAAACAGTTACATATACTAGGCACTGAGGATATAAGTTGCTTAGGTAGATTGATATAATTATTGTCCTCAAGTTATTTATGATTAGACAGCCCATTTAACTTTTGTTTTACATACAAACTGTTTGTTTTTTTTTAATGACAAAGTTTCTAGGCCTTCAATGTTCTTGTTCTTGTCAACCTGCTCCACCAAGTCTCTAGATATCTCTGGAAGCTTATATTATTACTGTCAGTTTCTACCTTTCTTATAAACTATATGTACAAAACAACAACACTAGATTCTAGGAAAATTATAACCTCTTCCCAAAGAGTTCCAGAATGAGTTGGGTTATATACAAAATGATTTATACTACTGAGTCTCTATGGAAATACATCACATCTCATAACACAAGGCTATTTTTGAAATTTTTAAGGAAGAGGCATAAGTTGTGAATCCCAAAGCAGCAACATGTAGTGATTGGAAGGCAATTCTGTGGGTTTGCAGCAACTGTAAATTGTGTTTTAGGGATCCCAGCGGAGCAAGTAGGAAATGAAGAGGAAAAGTTAGTGTTAAAAATAAGGAGAAAATAATATAAAAAGGCAGGTGTGATGTGCCCACTTTAAGATTTGGCACTTAGAAAATGGACAAAAATTCCTGCAGATATAAAAAAGGTAAAAAAGGTCTGCCAAATGCCACTGTAAATTTGCAATAAAAATAAATTCAGTAACAGACATTTGGAATATGACTGTGAAAGGAATTTAAATTACTCTTGAAATCAAACTTTGGATGGTCTTCCTGATAGTGATGCAGGGGATTTCCCAGTGAAAGGAGGAAAGCCCCCTGAACTCACCAGGAACCCACTTGGCAGGAAAAAATTCAAGCCTGAGCCAACTAAGCACAGGAAGTTCATTGAGATAGAGACAGATAACAGATCCTACTCCACAGATGGACTAGGGGTCCTTTCCTGAGCAGGATGGGGGACAGCTTATGAAGCAATGGTAATGTTTTTAAATGTTCAAAAACCTCGTTAGGAAACAGCCATATGTGACCAGCATTGTCTGGTAGTCAGGCCATAAAGGTTAATCATAAACTTCTGTCACAGAAGGGTAAGCACAAACAGTTTGTATGGCATCAGGCTTAGTAATTCATCCTTCCTTGGATGATCCCTGGCTAGCAAGTTGCTGGCAACTTTCTTGTTCAGGGTGCTCAGGGTCTGGTATCAGTCAAATGGCTGCACTCAGGTTTTTTCAACCCTCTTCTTCTACCTTACCCATACATTAATAGGAAAAAATAATAGGAATTATTTAGAAGATTAAAAATAATTCCAAATAAGTAATTATCTCACTGAGATAAAACTTTGGAGATTATATTCTGAGATGAATAAAGAAAATTCATGATGACATTGATAGATTTTAGAGAATTAATTTTATATAAATAACTCTTAATGCCCATTGATTGTGTTGGTGAAGCTTAGGATTGATTGGGCAAGATGTAAATTAGAATGAGCACTATTACTTTATCTCCATTATTTAAAGTTTTCTGTCTTTCATTATACCAACTTCATGGCTGTTTTCTTTAGAAGAATAAAAAATGACCAAGAGGAATCAATATGTTCAAGTAGTTAGAGACTGGAACTTTTGTTATGGAAGTTTAATAACAGAGTCTTCATTTTATCATTGGGTCATGAAGGAATCCAATGTCCCATTTGGTGAACTTAATTATCCCCTCTGGTGTTTTTCCATATTCTATGCTAAATATTAAGCCATGATGTTATATCATTGAGTGGAACTGCTAGGCCATAAAAAAATACTGAAAGCCTTTCAGAATTGCAATTTCCAAGAGAAAAAGACTTTAATAATAAAAGTATCTGACTGAAAGACACTTGGTATTAAGCTGGGGGCAAGAAATGGAAGGGTGGCTTCATGAACCTTAAATTTCCTAGTTTGATTTATGCAGCACCATTGTACCTAAGTAAACCCTTCTTTCATGAGCCATTTTATTAGTTAAGAAAAGATTATTATCTGGAAAAAGCATGTTGAGACATTAGTGCCTGTCTGTAGTTTTGTATTCTCAGTTTGGGGTAACCAATTAAAACATGTGGAAGGTTGTATCACTGTTGCATCAGTAACCAGGTCTATAGATAATTATGTATTGAGATGTATAATAAAATATATAATTAAGTCATATGGACTGTGCAGTGCCACTGACTAGATACTTATCAAAAATATCAAGGAAAATGAAGTTGAGCAATTTATTTCAACAACAACAGAAAAGTTCACCCCTGCAGATTTACTCCTTTGATTTCTAATAATAATAAGAAAGAAAGGAAAGATTGCCATTTTGACCTAGCCAGGTTTTAAGTAGGCAGTAGGTATGAACTAATCACCATCGCTGTTACAGAAAAGAACAAAGCAGACAAGAACAAAAGGAAATGGGGAAGATTTGGGGAAGCTCATGCGTCACACTGTGTCTTAAAGTTTTGACAAATGGTGCTGATTTGGCTTTCACATTTTGTTTGTCCACATACTCCCAAAAGAAACTAGGGAAGGGGTAGCTTAGCTTTAAGATTAAAATGAGTGGTACTCCTCCTTTTAAGCTGTATGTGTGCATTGATATATTCAACGTGGAAACTCTGCAAGGAGAGGATAAACAACCATGATCGACTTTTCTTTTAGTGACAGGTGGCACACGGTGCAAGTACCCTTTACTTTGTAGAGGATATCCTAGCATATCCCAGAACTATGGAATCCTAAGAACTTCACCAATATAATAAGCCCATGAACCTTTATAGGTTTTCTCAACTTCTGGGAATCATATGATTTACTAAGGCATTAGTATACTTGCTCCTTAGTTGCAGTACACATGGTTTCACCCAAATAGTGGGGCCAGTGTGCTTTTCTGTGAATTGTCTAGATTAGCACTTCTAGTAACCATATTAACAAAAAAAGAATCAGGTAAAATTAATTTGAATAATATATTTTATTTAACCCAATCTATCCAAAATGATAACATTTAACATGCTAGCAATATGAAAAGCTGTAACAGAAGGCATAATTGATGTTTCTTTTCCCTCACTCTGGGTCTGAAGAATAAACTTTGGATGAGGTTTGACATCCTGTCTGAATCACTTACTCCTTTGCAGAGAAGTCAAAGCAGAATACATAAGGACATGGCCAGTTCTTCTCTCTTAAGAAAAGAACCTGATAAAGAGATAGAGAGAGAATCCCTAGACGCTGTCACAGAAGTTTCCTTTGCTACGTTCTGGGGCTAAAACATAAGTGAAAAGCATGCATATCCCAGATTCTCCAATGATACCCACAGTGACCTAGGCTACCTAGAGTGCTAGCTATAATTTCACCCCGTTTCTTTCTGTGTTAAGAAAGCATTCCCCAAATCAGGAGAGCAAGCATGACATCATTACAGGAATAATCCCAAACCAATTTGACTTATAAAGAAGTAAAACTATTTGCCAGCTTTAATACTTTATTACATGTCAGGACATGTTGGTTTTTCCGAAGATCTAAATTTATGGCAACAGGCATTTACAGCAGAGCTGTAAAGGACATTAGAAATTATCTATTTTGATTCCCTTCATTTTTCAGATGACCTCCCAGGTAAGCCTTGGAAATCTCTGGATTGGCAACTCTTTTTATGTTTTTTGTTCAGTAGTTGCCTCTGTTTGCTCAGCATTTATTTTTATGTTTTACAAAAGGATGTGGATTATGTTATGTTATAATTGAAAGCCACCAGCATAAGCATCCTAAATCCAATTCCTCTTCATTTCAGTCAAATTTCACATTTCATTACGACAGAATTAATTTGATGGCCAAATCTGGTATGTTACTGCTTTCCAGCTAGATTTGCTTCCAATTTAACATCCTAACTATGCTTGTAAAATAGACAATAAAACAATCTTTTCTGATTTGGGAAATACTCTTTATTCTTCATTTCTCTCTGCTCCACTGTAACATTTTAGCTGAGTTTTATGGAACAATCATTTTCCTCATCTAATTACTGCAATTCCCTGGTAGATGGCCTCCCTTGCCCTGCAATAGCAAAATTATCATAAATACACAATTCCACTGCCAGCATCTCATCTTGCACATGCGTCAGTGAGCAGAGCTAGGTTTTTCTCCTCTCTAAATTGTGCTCTTGCTGTATTGACAATTTTAATATGAACCAATCAAGTCTTTCTCTGACATTCCAACAAATTCCTGAGAAAGTTAATCTTGCTTCATAGGCACTCTTAAGGTTCAGCTCCTAGTGTTTACACATAACTGTGCATGCAGATAAAACCTGAGACTGAAGTCTCCTGGTTGAATTCTTAGACACCAAGACTCTCTTCCAACATGGACAAGTGGAGAGCAACTCTCCTAAAAAGACCATAGCAACAAATCATAGGTGTAGCAGTAACAAATTCATAGAAGATCCACTGAAAATCCTCATTCAACCAAAACCCTTACCCAGTGTTTGCTACCAAATGGAAAATTGCTTTAGAAATCAATACTAAAGAGTCTAGAATCCAGATTTGGTTTTAAAATTAAAAAATGAGGCACTGATTTCAGAAAAGATCAGAATTCAAGGAGGCTTTAGAATCGAGCCAAGGCCAAGGACATCCGAAGAAAAGATTCCAAGTAGAGAAGCCAGAGAGTGTCCTATCTCTTGCACCTCCTTCCAATCACACACCATCATCAAGATATTTTTGAATAACTCTAACCCAGGGATTCTAGAGAAAAATTTGTAAAAAAGAATTTGAAGTTCCAGAGGCAAGAGTCCAAATTTGGTTTCAAAATCAAAAATCTGTGTTTCACGTCCAGAAAAAAAGATAATCTGATAAGACCTTAAAACAAAGACAAGGCTGGTGTCAAGATCTGTGAGATAAGAGAGTTCAAGATGTAGAAGCTACATAAGATGGCACCAGCCTCACTAGGAACTGTCTTATTTCTCTGGAGCCAGAGGAAGGTGGACACTGAGACAAATTCAAGTGTATATCATCTCACTCACTCTTCCTAGGAATGTACCTTTTGCTGGTATTAAATATACATTTAATTTGCCAGATAAGAAATCAAGTCATGAGGAACAACCTTTTGAGTCTCAAATGACTACTTGAAAATAAACTTTTGCAATCTAAGCTATTTGTATTGAGTATATATGTTTCTATAGAGACACACACACATATATGTACACACACAGAGGGAATTTTAAATCCTGATGGGTTTGGCTAAGAATGTACTTTGCAATGAATTCTTTGAAATTTTCTTTATAGTTATGTCTGTATTAGACGTGAGGAAAAGAACCCTCTTTTATTAAAAAAGTATGAAAGTATTTTCTATAGAACACTTGCTCATCTGCATCAAAAGTATGTTATTTCCCCAGCTGCTATTAGTTTATATTGAATGCATATTCAGATGGGCTTTCACATACTTAGAGTCATCTTTTTGTCTTCAGTACACATCGAGCCATGTTTGAAACAGGATTAGTTTTCAGCTCAACTGAATACTGCATTTTGATAAGTTCAAGTGAATGACTAGTTCAAGTATATTCAAAACACATTATTTATAAAACTGGGTGATTGTTTCTGAATCCTTTTATATTTGTTTTCTTTCTTTTTGTTCTTTGATATATATCTTGCATGATAAACAGAAAGAATTTCTATAAGGGTTGAAAATGTTGATTTCAAGTTATTGGTCCTGAACTGAAATTAATAGTTTCACTACCTTTTATATTTTGAACATCTCATGTATTATTAGTAATTATTTATTAATTAGTTGTAATCTTAAATAATCCTGATAAAGTAGGCATGATTATCTCTTACTTTAAACTAGGTTCTTCAGAAAATTTATTGTGATGAGAGAAATAAATATATAAATAAATAAATATTGATATTCACAATTTCTTATCCTTCTTTTCCTAAGAAATATTTGATCTTTGTTTTTTTGGGTACTGGACCTTGTCATACTTATTAAAGGAATTGAGAGGAACCAATAGATTCCTCTATTTTATTTTTTGATAGATTTTGTTGATTGATAATAGAATATAAATGCTATTAATGTAGAACAGAAAGAAGAGAGGCCTAAAATTAGAAAGGGAGTAAGGGAAGCACGTAAAATAAGGCAAAGTAGCATGAAGGGAATTTTCAAAGATTTTTGGTAGGAATGGAAGGAGGAAGGGAGGAAAAGGGAGAGAGAGAGAGAGAGAGATTGTGTTTAGGGATACCTACTATCAAAACCTAATAAAGATCATTGGACACTATATTAATTTTTATTGCTGCTGTAACAAATTACCACAAACTTAGTGGCTTAAAATAGCACAAATTTATTATCACACAGTTCTGGGAATCAAAAATCTAAAATCAGTCTTACTGTGTTAAAGTCAAGATGCTAGCAGTGCTGCATTCCTCCCAGAGGCTCTAAGACAGTACCCATATCCCTGCCTTTTCTAGCTTCTAGAGACATCCTACATTCCTTGGCTTATAGTACCTTACATCTTTAAAGCCAGCAATGGGTGAGGAAGTCTCATGTTGCATCACTCTGATACTGGCTCCCCTGCCTCCCTCCTTTACATTTAAAGACCCTGTAATCCAGGATAACCTCATTATTTTAAAGTCATCTGATAACAATCATAACTTCACTTGGAACCTTAATTCTTATTTGCCATGTCACATAACATATTTGCAGGTCTTAGGAATTAGGATATGAACATCTTTGGGGCCATTATCTTGTCTACGACAAACACAAAACCTATGTCCTATATTTTACATGGGACATAACCGTGCCTTGAAAAATAAAATGACCTCCCCAAGGCAAACATATTATAATAAGTGCTGTTGCAAAAAATATTCAGCCACATGACTCATAAAAAAATATCTAGAATTTCAATTATTTTTGGTGGTTCTATTTTGTCCATAAATAATAGCTATGCTTTTATAATCAATGATGAACATGTATGTTGCTCATGACTTTTGATTATAAATGTCTGTGATCTCTGTGCACTCTTTTTGTGGAAATTTTTTATCTAGTAGAGTTACAGTGAGAAACAAGTGATTGAACATAGCTCTCATGCTCTGTATTGGACTATAGGTATTAGTTTCATGTACTCAGTTGAGGACTGGACTTTTTGAGGACAGGGGTCCTTCCCTTATTAATCTTATACACACATCCCATTTTATAGTTCTTATTATAATTTGTACAGGTAATCAGTTAAATACTCTTTAAATGGATGGATGGATGTGGGACAGAAGGAATGAGGGAGCAATAAAATCCCTGGATGAGGAATAAATAGATCTTACTTGCTCCTACTCCAAGTTTTGCCATAAATTTTTCATGTTGTCTTTCAATAACCCATGTGAAATAATGTGGCACCACTGGATCCTTTTCAAGTTTTTTTTTTTCCTAGTTCTTAAGTTTTGTGATTAAAAAGGTATTGGAAGCACTTTTTTTTTTTTTTTCAAATCTTCCAAGGTGATGTCTGAATGCCGTCTATGGGAATGTTATTTTAATTTTACTGGGAAGCAAGATCATCCAGATCCTCCATGAGAAGCAAAGCTAAGTCAGCCAGTGGGAGGAAGAACATCTGTCCAGCACAGATACCAGAGGACCAGGAAGAACATGGGAAGGAAGAAGAGGTGAGTTTTAGTATTTGCATTTTTTATGCTGCAATGAAGAGTGTGATGGTTAAGTGTGTTCTAATTTGTCATATTTTTGTTTGAGAAACTGTTTGAAGGTAAGGATAATATTGTACACATTACCCTCACTCCAGGGGCTTGGTGTATACCCATTTAATTCTTAGTCCTGGTACATATGGAAACTGGCTTAATAAAAGTTGCACCTGATAATGTGGCTTGAGGCGAGGAAAGAAAAAACAGATCTCAGCACAAGAGTATACTGGAATGTTGTTAAGAAGTAGCTTGTCTTAACGGATCAAAGCTTTGATTATCTTGGATGTTCCATTTCTGGTGTTGTAAACTTCTTTGCACCTCCTACTCTATGTCTACATATGCACACACATACTCAAATGCATACACTGTGGCTCACAGACATACACACATGTACACACACACATACACCTGCACCCCATAGAAGTAAAACAAGGTAGAAATGAATGATCATCTGTTTTAACAAGCTGAGGGAAAAATGAGGTCAAATTCTGGACAGAAAGGATGAACATATGTAGTGGTCCCAAGGGCTAGATCTATGGATCTATACTTATCCAGTTGCTCTAAATTTCCAAACCCATCATCTCCTATATACTCTTATACTTTGACAATCACAGCTCGAACCTGAAACAAACACTGTATAAGGACTCTCTTCTTTTCTAGGATTACCGTGAGATTGTCCGACTAGCAATGTTTACTAATGGTTACTGTTGCCTGTCATTTTCATGATCTGGAATAAAGTGTTGAGTTCACACTTGTTTTGTGCAAGCAGATCTGTCCATTTGTTCATACATTCATCACCAAAAAAAAAAAAAAATTTGTTTGAGCAAAGGGCTTGTTTTTGTAGAAGACTATTTTCTCCTCTTTTGTGTATACTCCTTATTTTACTTTTGTTATTGTTTTCATCTTTTCCCCATGCAGTGTTAATAAGAGGGGCTTACTGTCTTTAATTGTAAGGAAAGTGAGATGTGTCCTTTCATTGCCATTAATAGCAACTGAACCTGTCACTTGTCATAACCCTGGTCTGTGTGCTCAGGACAGAGAGAGCCTGGCTTATCAGGACAGGCCTCCAGGCATCATCACAAGTATACAAGGAATCAAGGGCCCACTGGGTCGCAATCATTATAAAGATATTTCCCTGCAGGTTTTGAGCTGGAAGGGCTGGTTGTGGTATGCTGGTGTCCTCAGGCTTCCTAGCTACAGGGTCAGAATTAACAATGCCCAGAATTGCCACTCTCTGAGTGTGTCCCAAGTGGCTTATTTCCCTGACTGTAAATTGCCCATCATTCTCTTTTGTGTGCAGAGACCTTTGGAAATATTGAGATTCAGTGTGTGCACTGGAGCTTGAGCTAGAAAATGAGAAATAATGACAAACTGGAAAAAGTCCTCATGATTATCTTAACAAAATATCCTCTGGTTCCTTCCCGTGGCATCTTTATGCACGTTAGTCTTTCCATTCTAAATCTGAAACTTTTCTCTAATTATTACAGCTTAAGTTCACAAAGCAGCAAGGACTTCAAAGTGCCATCCTCATTACTGCCATTGTACTTTCATGGATATCTTTTTCTTGGTCTTTTCTCGTCTTATCCATCTTTGAAGGCCCAGCCCTTGTCTGAAGCCTTCTCCAGTCCATCAAATTAAGGCGAGGTACCCAGTTACCTGTGCTACCAAGTTATTCTGTGTCCCTTATTTCTATTCTTCAACCTTTTCCCAATCAAGCTCGCGTCATTTGAGCTAGTTATATGTGCCTCTCATCTTCCTGGAGCACCTCAAGTTTGCAGACTATGACTTATTCATCTAAATGTAGAAGGATATGATTTTCTGTTTTCTTCCCTGACTCAGTTCTTGCCCATCCTTGTTCCTCCTGGGGAAGGTGATTTTAGGACAATATTGGCTATTCAAGATTTCTGCACAGAATAATTCTGATTAGCAAGGTGGAGGTTTAAAGATGTGCCTCAATAAAGATTATTGCCATCCAAAATGGGGCCAGGATGAATCCTAACAATCTCAACTATAAATAATAGCTTCAAGGTTAAGTTGGGATCTTTGAAGGAGTCAGGAGAAGTAGAAACTGAAAGAAGCAAAGGGAACAAGGAAAACAGAGCAAGATTCAAGATCCTATCTATGGTTATAGCTAAAAGGACTGAACAGAAACTCAGTGGGCTCAATAAATAATATTGGCAGCCTCATTTGGGGTCTTGTTCCATGAGATTATGTGCTGTCTGGTTATGGGTTATATCTATAGACCTTTTGAAAATATTATAAGACAAAATGCAGGATTTTATAGATAGACAGGGATAGCGGGCCAGAAAGACAGCGAGATAGATGCTGTAGGTGCTTCGTACCTAACAGTTGCCCAATATAAATATTTGACAAATTCAATAGCTTGAAATTCCTAAAAAAACATTACAAACATCATTTCATCCTGAGTTCATCCTCAGTCAAGCGAGCATTACAAAGAGTGGCTTAGTGTAATCCTCTGCTCCAGATCAGCAGAGTCATTAGCTCAGGCATGTGGAAAAGAGTAAATACATGAGCTGCTAGACTGCAGCAAAAGCCTGCTTCTCTTGTTCCCGCTCTGTGGACCCTGGCACGTCAACTCTCTGCCCAGAGCCCAGACCTGCGATTGAGGGATGGCTTAACACAGCCGTGCCGCAACATGATCACACTTGCTTAGGGTCAAAGAAGACAGAGGCACTGGGCTTGCAGTAGGTGAAACATAACAAATACAACTTTATTTGTTTGCTTGGAATGAAAATCACAGCTGGAAAGTGACTCAGGATTTGTACATATACATTGTCATGCATGGCCTAACTGCCACAAACTTTTTTAGATAACACATTGATAATATTTGTTAAAATTTTCAGCTAGCAGTTCACCTTTTTGAAAGAACACATGCTACAGAATTAATAGCACCAATGCAATTGTGTGCACAAGGAATAGTATGTGTCTATTAAAAAGAATGAAGTAGATATTTACATAATGACCTGGATGATGTAGGTTATATTGAGTGAAAATGCGTACTGCTGAGATACACACAAACACACACATGTGTGCTCTCTCTCTCTCTCTCTTCCTCTCTGTCATGGACACAGACACATAGGCACACATACAACAATTTTGCCATTATCAAAAACTCCAGTAATAATATAACTAACCATGCATATTTTTGTAAACATAGAGGAAGAAGTAGAAGGAATCTTCTAAAACCAGATTAGTTGTATCATCTCTGCAATATATAAATATTAATAGGTAGTTCTTTGCAGTCCTAGAGAAAAAGAAATTGAATCTCAAAGCAGTTATGTACATTTTCCAAGGTAATAAAACTAGAAAGAACTGGAGGTGGGGCTTAAATACAGATAGATCTCTTTGAACTATGCTGCTTCCTACAAGTCACACTTTTATTACATATGTGCATGTCTGCATGTGTATGTTCCGTAAATGTTTGTGAAATAATAAGATGTATCATTTTATAGTTTGTAGAAAACAAGTTGTCTTTAGGATCAGAAAATATGAGTTTAAATCCTTGCTATCTCTAAAAAAAAAAAAAACAAACTCTGATTTGAATTATTCACTTAAAGTCTCTGAGCCATCATTTCCTCAACTTGTAAGAGGAAATAATTCCAGCCCACATTTCCTTACAAGATTGTTGTGAGGGTTAAATAAAATAATATAGATAATACATATATAAGTAGACTAGGTTATAGCTTTCATGAAAGCAGGGGCTACCCATGTTTCTGTTATCATTGTATACCCAGAACATAGCATAGTGCTTGGAATAATCCTTTTTTCTTAAATTTAAATTTTATTGAGGTACAATTTCCATGTAATAAAATTCGCAAATTTTAAGTGTTAAGCAAATGAGTTTTGCTAAATGTATATATTTTATAACCACTTCTCGACTAAGATAGAGAATATTACCATCACTCAAGAAAAATTCATTATCCTTGCTTGACATGGTAAATGCTGATTTGATTTCTATCACAAAAAAATAGTTTTCCTTATTCCAGAATTTTATATTTTATCTTTTGAAGAGCAAAATGTTTCAATTTTGACAAAGTTTAATTTATATATTTTAATTAATTTTTAGTGCTTTCAAATATTAATTTTTCTGTGCTATTTTGTCCTAAGAAATATTTGCTTACCCCAAGTTAACAAAGATAGTCTCCTGTTTTCTTCTAGAAGTTTTAGAGTTTTAGCTTTTACATTTTGGTCTGTGTTCCAAGTTAAAATTTTTTGCATTGTGTAACATAAAAGTCATGTTAGAGTATGTGTGTGTGTTTATGAATAACCAGTTGTTTCAGTACAATTTTTAAGAAGTCTATTCCTTACCGATTGTATACTTTGATATCTTTGTCAAAAACCAATTAACCCAGAATCAGGAAAAGGCAAATCAAAACTATAATGAGATGCCCCTTCATACCCACTATGATGATGGCTATAATAAAAAAAAAGTAGATAATTTAAGTTTTGGTGAGGATGTGGAGAAAATGGAATATTCATACACATTCATACGCTGGAATGTAAAATGATGCAGCTGTGTTGCAAAACAACCTAGAAGGTCCTCAAAATGTTTAACATAAAGTTACCATATCGCTGACTGAGAAAATTCCATCCTGGATGGAATGGAATAAAAGAGGACATTTCTCCCCAAGAGAAATGAAAATATGCCTACAGGAAACTTACGTATGCATGTTCATAGCATTTGCATTCTCCCATCCAAGTACTAACCAGCCCCGACCCTGCTTAGCTTCCAAGATCAGACGAGATCAGGCGCATTCAGGGTGGTATAGCCGTAGACAGAATTTGTATTCTCAATAGCCAAGGAGTGGAAATGATCCAAATGTCCATCAGTTAATAAAAGGATACATAAAATCTGGTTTTAGAAGATTCCTTCTACTTCTTCCTCTATGTTTATAAAAATATGCATGGTTAGTTATATTATTACTGGAGTTTTTGATAATGGTAAAATTGTTGTACGTGTGGAATATTATTTGGCTACAGAAAGGAATGAAGTACTGTTACATGCTATAACATGAATGAACCTGGAAAACATTGTGCTAAATGAAAGAAGCCACTCACATTATTTCATTTATGTGAAATTTCCAGAATAGGCAACTCTATAATAATAGAAAGTAGACTGATGGTTGCCTAGGACTGGGAGGAGCTGTCTAAAGTGTTCTTTACTGAACAAAAATTAATTTATTTTTAGATCAGATGAAACTGAGATATTATTTACCTACAGTAAAATGCACCCATTTAAGTATACAGTTCTATGAGTTTAGAAAAATGTATACAGGTACATATCAATCAAGATACAGAATATTTCTACTACCCCCAAATTTCCTGGTAGGAATCTTTATTGCTACTCTTCTTTCTGCATCTCCAGGTTTGCTAATCAATGATCCAATTTCTGTGCCAATAGTTTTGCCTGGACCAAAATGTCATATTAATGGAATTTTAGAAAAAAAAATGCTTTTAAAGATTATCCACATTATTAAATGTATCACTAGTTTTTCTGTTGTTATTGCTAAATAACATTCCATTGTTCAGATATATCACAATTTGTTTATTCATTGAACAACTGATGACATTTAAAGTCTATTTTAAGTCAATATTTTACTTCTTTCCCTTACACCTCATACCTGGCCCTTCTCACTTCCTAATCCACCCTCCCTCCTGGGCTTACCTGGCTCATTTCCTACTGGATTCTTTCCACTTCTTGTTTCTTGCTTCACACTTTTATGCTCCACACTGCAAATGTAATAACCTTAAAACGTTATAATTCTATCTGTGACCTCCAGTCCTTTTTGCAATAGTTGTCATATCTTTTACTTCTAAATGTTATAAGTTCAAATTATAATGTTAATATTTTTGCTCTGAACAGTTGATTGTATTTTAAGTAGATTGTAAGGAAAAAACACTTTTTTATATATACCTATTTAAAAATTTATTTCTAGGAAACTTTATTTCTTCTTGTAGATTCAATTTTCGATCTGGTATCATTTACCTGTTAGCTGAAGACATCCTTTAGCATTTCTTATAGGGCATATCTGTTGGTGACAAATTATCTGCACTTTTGTTTATCTAAAATGATCATTCTTTTACCCTAATTTTTGAAAAAAAAATTTCAAGATATAGAATTCTGAGTTTAAAGTTTAAAAAATATTTGTATCACTATAAAGATGTCATTCCATTGTCCTCTTTTATCAATTGTTTCTGATAAGATGTCTATATTTATTCTAATTCTGTTCCTATGGACATGATGTATCTGATATTTTTGTATGTGGTGGGGGGTTAAGTGGGCCTGGCTGCCTTGAGGAATTTCCCTTTGTCTCTGGTTTTTGAGAATTTGACTATCATTGCTTAGGTGTGGCTCTCTCTTTATCCTGCTTGAGTTTTGCTAAAGATTCTTGGATTAGTGAAGCGGGCTTTTTTTATTTGTTTGTTTTTATCAATTTTGAAGTCTTTGGAAATTATTTCTTCACTTTTTTTCCTCTAATTTTTCTCTTTTATTTCAGGTGACCATTCATATAATCTCATGGGTTACTGAGGGTCTGTTAATTTTTCTCCCAAATTTTTATTTCTATTCTTCAAGTTGTATAATTTCTATTAATTTGTCTTTGGATTTACTGATTATTTTCCTGCATTTCCCAGTCTGGTCTTAAGTTCCTGTAGGGAATTTTTCATTTTAGTTATTTTTCTTTGGAGTCCTCAACTTTCCATTTGCTTACATATATATACACATATACATATATATGTATGTGTATATATATGCACACACTTTTCTTTTTGTTTTCTGATGAGATGTCCTATCTTTATTTTTCAAGGGCACATTTTCCCTTAATTCTTTGCATATATTTATAAAGTTGCTTTAGACTCTTTTTTCTAATTCCACCATCTAGACCATCAGGTTCAATGTCTGTTGACTTTTTTCTTCATTACAGATCACATTTTTCAGTTTTTTTTTGCATATTTCAGAAACTCTGGATTTTTATATTTTATATTTTCCCCTGAAGAATGTTGACTCCTCTTTAGCAGTCAGTTCAATTACTACCTGATCATCTTAGACTTGTATAAGCTTGGCTTCATATTTTGTTGGTGATAATTTGTGCAAAATGTGTCTCAAGGAACTAGAACTTGTTGAGACTCAATTTCCAAGCTCTGTCTCTCAGAATATCATGTTAGGACTTGCTTTTACGCTTTGTGAGGGTGAATCTAGAGTAGACACAGTCCGTACTTCTAAGTCATGACTTTTCAGTGATCTCAGCTGAGTGCTAGACATTTTAACGGTCTAGGTCTGGCGGAGGATAAACAGGTGTCAAGGAGGTGGCTAGAGGTGGAGAGCAGGAACAGAATTGTAGCTAGGAACCCAATTGTGGCTAGGAACTGTTCCCTGATGGGACCATACGTGGTAAAAATCTCCTAGTAACCTTTAACTGACTTAGAGCTTATTACCATCTAATTAGCATAAAATGGGTGGAGCTTAGCAGAAAATCCTAGAAAAGATGCATGCCCAGAAAGGGAAACTGTTATATAACATACCGGGGTAGGTAGTCTCATATGATCTGTTATATAACCACAACCTGTCAGTCCCCCCAAAGGCGGGAAATGGCAACCGATACTGCCAGGCGAAAGGTGGAACAAGCTAGTGGGCTTATAAAAGGCAACATGTGCACGGCCTCCAGCATCTTTCTTCACTTGTGGGACTGACTCATTCCACTCTCTCTGGAATGTATGTTCACTTGGCGAAGCTTCCTTCTTTACTTTCATTCTTCTTTTTATATGATAAACTGTATAAAATTGCTCTGAGTCTGTGATCACTCGGTCATCGGCTCAACTCGGTACCAGTACTCACTGGGAACCGGGGACAAGGGAATATCCACACAGTCGAACCTAACCAAGGGTGTTAAGAAGATCTCTCCGCTCTGACAGGGCCTGAATTCTATAGTCCTCCAGCATGGCTTTTCTGTCTGGTTGATTATCTTCTAGTGTCTTTGTTCCCCCGTCAACCTCTTAGCAGCTGAAATTGGGTAAGCTTTGTGATCTTGCCTCACCTATGTACTGCTCAGTCCTCAGCCGGGAAATTACTTGAGACCTCTTTCTGGGCCTTCCTCTCTGCACAAATCTCTCCTGCCCCATATCATTTTCCTCAGCTTTCCATTTGTTACCCTGGGATCACTTCAAACCTCATCTTAGAAGGATTGTGGTGCCCTTCTTGGACTTGTTTCCTGTGCTGCTTTAGGAAATCGTTCCTTGTTAGGGAGCTGGGGGATGGTGGTGATCCCCTTAAGAGCATTTCTTTTGTTTGAGGTGACGCTCTTGCATTGCCTGTTTTCCACTGCCTAAAAACTATTACCTCATACATTGCATACAATTTTAATGTTGTTTGGATCGGAGGCCTAATTTGGTGCCATTTGAATTCATTATGGCTGGAAACAGAAGCTTCTGCTGCATAAATATTTATCGAAAGGATAAATTAATGAATCAATGAAAGCAGTTGATATTTATATTTATATGACTCACCAAACAATGATGAATCTCTAAATATATAATGCCCTCACCCTTTCCAGCTGATATAATCACTGAACCTATGTATTCTGGCATAAGGAGTGGGAAGTCTGATTCTGGAAAGAGATACACAGCTTACTTCACTTAAATTATGGAGATAGTAAAAGTCTCTGGTGTCAAACGTGGTGTGGAAAGTCCATATGCTTTGCAAGTGGAGATTATCCGAAATATTAGTTTGTAGATGAGACAATAGAACACAATACAGACCCTGAGGCTGTATAAAATTGCCACCTATGTCTCCCTGCTGCCATCTGGCTTATCTCGAACTTTAACTGACATCAACTTACCAATACGCTGTGGAATCAATCATCAACCCATGAGAAGGGCCAGAGGCCACTCTATGCCTCTCAGAAGCCACTGCCTTTCCTTACTTTTACCCTAGAGTTTTCTTTCTTATCTGCCTTATTGTACTGTTCACTCTTCTAAATATTTAGCTTGATTCCCATTTCAAGACATGTTTATGTGGTGTTGACCAGTGCTGAACATAAATTAAACCCTTGCTGTTAGGCTATGCATGGCTAAAAGTTAGGATAATCCCCTTTTTCTCACTAGGCTCTAAATTAATACATAAGTTCTTTTAATTATGGCAGTCAGAAAGAATCAGAAATTTTTAATAGAGGGCTGCCAAAAAGTTTTTCTTAACCATATGCCCCACCCCTTTTTTTGTTGTTTACTTGAAATAATATTAAGAAATAATTTCAAAAAACCCTTTTACTTTTTAAGCCCCCTTCTGGTATAATTTATTTCCTTGAGTTATTTTAGGAGTTGGAAGAAGGACGAAGATTCCCACCACTCTTGTCTCCACCGACCATGGTTTAGCTCCATGAACATGAACTTCTTCCCTGGAGTCTAAGTGTGCCTGAACCCCCTTATCAACATACAGTGATTGACATCCAACTTTTATGTCCTTCATTTGGCAGTTCTTTAATGTAAATGTTACATATAATTAAACAAAGAATGTTTTTATGATATTGAGCAAGAGCTATAAAATGTTACTGAACATTGGCACATTATGATCTTGCCTGTTATAACCTCTGTTGATTACCTCTAGGCAACGGGATAGCTCAAGCTTTCCTTCAGGACTAGGGCAGGGCAAATGAGGTGTCCAGGGTGCAAAATGTATGGAGGCTTTTACTCTCAGAATCATGCAAGCTCCAATTTTCACCTGGCAACAGTTGATCCAGTCTATCTTTTACAGTGTATTGAAAAACTTGTCACATGGCAAAGAATCCAGTACCTGTACCAGCCACCACACTTAATCTAAAACCATTGTTTCAATCTGGTCTGATTCTGTTTCACAAACTCAGATCTTCCTGCCATCTACCACCTGGCCAGCACCTTCTTCTCTGCCTTTTTCTTTGCTTCTCTCCACTATCCTTCCCTTATCCATTGTCTTTAAAATATCCTATTCATAGTTAACTTTATGACAGCTACTTCTCTAGGTGTTGGGAACACAAACATGGAAAAGACAAATTAAGGTCTCTACTCCCATGGAAACTAGCTTTTTGGGGAGAGGGATTACAATGACACAAAGAAAAAATACACTTTGATTTTAATAATTTCTATGAAGAAAACAAAATAGGATGATGTTATAGAATTTAATGGATGAAATTTCATAGATACTTTAATCTGGGTGGTTGACTAAGACCTCTCTGAAAAGATGACACATTAGCTGATATTGAATAATGAAAAGATATCCTGATGAAGATCATTAGAAAAAATATTTCAGGAAGATGAAACTAGAACATTGAACCATAATGTGAGAACAAGCTTGGTATGCCCAATAGGTGGCACCAATTCCCATTTTCTGGAAGGGAAATGAGTGAACATGAGAATATTAGAATATGTGGATAGTGGGTTCCAATCACGTAGGGCCCGTGTCCAAGCAGGGCTTACCATGTTCCTCTACCAGCATAAAACTTTACATAAGATAGTAGAATTATTTTAGATCCTCCAGAGTTCTGCTGCTGAATAGGATATCAGAGAAGCATAAAAGATAAGCCAAGTTGAGCATCTGGATGCTACTGCTTCTTGTATTGTGTGGTGATAGGACTGAAAGATAAAAAGCCTGTCATGGATAAATTAACTAATGAGAAAATATATATTTAGAAAACCTTGACATGAAGTTTAAATGTCAATATTTTTAAGTGCCAAACAAATCTGATTGTAGCAATTGGGAAAACAATTCATTATGGTCGAGGGAAGCCATCGAAGACATTGTGATTTGAGGCCTATGCTCCAAAGATAATCAGATTTTAAAGCTGAATAAACACAAGACCTTATTCTGTATGTAACTTTGGGCAACTTACTGGAAGTTGTCTGCAAGGGTCAGAAAGTTGATCTGTAAAGTAGGAATAATGAGTCCTGTCAGTCTCAGTTTGAGCGGAGGTTAAGTAGAAAGGATTTAATATAGAAAATAAAATGCTTATAAAACCTTTGGAAGAGCTGGAGGGAAAGACTTGATGTCTTTCCAGGAATGACGGCTTGATCGAGGCTACAGATCTGGCTACCTCTGGGAAATGCTACCTCTAGGAAAATGCTACCTCTGCTGTCATTGAGAAACTGGTGATATGAAAATTGCTATTTATATTAGTTTTCTACTGTTATATAAAAAAATCACCACAAATTTAGTGGTTTAAAGTAACATATACTTATTATCTTACAGTTTCTGTGGGTTAAAAGCTTTGGGTAATTATAGCTGGGACCACGGTAAGCCTAAGGGAGCTCATAGGAAATGAAATCTAGGTGTCTCATCCAAGGCCCAGAGTCCTCCTGCAGGCTTAAGTGGTTGTTGGGAGTGGAGATCATGGGGCTGATTTAGAATTCTACTCACCATACTACCTGTCTTCTGGATCCAGAATCACATTGCTTTAGCCATGATTCTCTCCAGCAAAATATATGTCCTATGCCTTGTATATTAGCACCCATAACATTACTGAATGGATGATCTATTCCATCCTTGCCCACCTACCATGGAAGTGGTAGTAGAAACATCATACACTTCTTAACTACACACCTGCGAGCAGAAACAAGAGATGTGTTGCCTTTGCCTTCTTCTAAATACCATGCAGACTTTTGGAGGACTTTAGATGATATCTAAAGCAATAAGGGAATCTAGAAAATTGAGCATTTAACTTTTCATCTTCTGATATACAGTAATGAATAGCATAAGGCTGATGTAATAAAATTGGTTTGGTCAATCTACAATCACTACCCACGTCTCACAGGGCTATTGAGAATAGTATATGACTAACCGAGGCATTCGTATTCACTGCATTGCCTGGCAGAGCACACAATGGATAAATGTTAAGTCACTTCCCACTTCATAAAACTAGACTTAAGAAGACAGGTAGAGATCATAATTCTACTTATGTTCACTAAACTTCATTGAGTGCTTACTGTGTGCTAAGCATTTGTCTACATGTTTTACAGGCATTAGTTCATTTAATCCTCACAGTAAGTCTTTACGATAGGCACTGTTTTTCATGAGGCATAAAGAGTTTTGCCCAAATTCACATGTCAGAGTCAAGACAGGACCCGAGGCAATCTGGCATCAGAACTCATGCATGAACACACGCAGGCTTCCTTGGCTTACAAGAGAATTGCTCTCCTAAGAGTTTGAGATAATCAGCCTTAACCATGACTCAATAATAGGAAATTGATCCAGGAGTTTTGATTCATGTTTGTGTCAGGGCCCCCCTCTTCTGCATAGTACTGTGAATCCTTTACACTCATCTCCTGAGTGGCATTTTAGGTGACAATTCTAATATCAAGAATTCTCAAATCGGAACATCTTATTGTGAATCCTTAGGCACCCAGATGTGGTACACTCTAGACAGACCTGGAGTAAAATCACTTGCTCATCCTGGATTCCAACATCTTACTGATATCTATGTATGTTTCTGAGCTGTGCTTTTCCTTTGGGAAAAAAATTCATTATTCATATCTCCAATTTTAATAAACACCATTTAATAAAGAAAATATGTGGTAGAATCTTGCATCAGAGCAAATTTTTTCATTCACTCCTTTTAATATACAGCCAATTCCTCATTCATTAGATAAGGACTAAATGAGAACATACTTAGCACTTTGAATTAAAATATTATTAATAAGATATGTTTCACAAGGACAGTCATAGAAATAATACAACAGAGTAGGGTAAGCCTATTTGTCCACTAGATTGTTTTAACATAACATAGAGAAATTTACCTTATCTATGTGACACACTAAATACTAGTCAATTATCTAACTTCATGAAATTAATTTAGATGCCATTTTATTATCCCGCTTCATAGATGAAGAAACTGAGACCCAGAAAAGTTAGGTGAATTATACCTGTCACTTTTTTTCACCTCGGACCAGTCTAATAATAATGAAGTGAAGGTTGTAATTTTGGAATTATTAACTCTGGTCTTGAGCATATGACTTGCCTGCCTTCTGTATTAAGTACAAATGTCACAATTTTCCAAGCATTGCTTGCAATAATACATATATATGTACTTCACAAAATAAAAAGTGCTGTACAAACGTATGACTTAATAGTGGATATTGTCTGTTCTTACTTGTCTGCCTTACTTTAAGGAAATCTTTGTTTCTGGGCAAAATTGAATGGATTGGATATTCTTAAAGGGAGTATTGCTGTTTGTGACTACCCAGTGTTTTTCTTCCTTCTTTTCCTTATAGCATCCTAATTTTTGTTTAGGAAAATGACTGCTTCCTTGTTTCATGTTCCCCTGGTGGGACTGTGAAGCTCTGGATTACAAGTGTTTGCTTGAGGGCTAGACAGATGGCCCAAGCCTGGCTAATAAGAGCCCCTGCCCTAACCCCTCTGAGCCCTAAACCCAGGGTTTTGACCAGAGCTATTCAGAAAGAGTGGTCATTTTCTAAAGACAAGCCTTGGAGTGACCAGTTTTATAACTCAAGATATTTTCTTTTCATACATAAATTAGTTGGGCTCCTTTTGTCTCCCTAGAATTTCGTGCATGTCCATTTCCTCCCTGGAAGATTCCTGAGTATATAAATGTTCTATTAATATTTATTTTTCTAGCACAAAGCACTGTTTCTTGGATCATAGTAGATGCTCAATAAATGCCTACAAATCTGCAAGAGTTTATTGTAATACTCACAGATATTGACTTCTTTAGAGCAGAGAACAAGTCATCGTAAATGTTCACAGGCTTAATGTATGGGCAGCCCTAACAATTCTTCCTCACAACCCATGCCCAGCATATCCAACCAAAACAGTGCCCAACACATATCCAGCCTCTTCCAGTATCAAAGTAAACAAGCTCCTCTCACCAGTTGCTACCAAGCATTGAAATGAGTGCTTATTCTCAGAAAAAAAGGGCCAACATTTTTTCTTAATGTAATTAATTTGAATAGTCAGGTATCAAAGAGGGGGTACACCTAACCTAAAATAGGTGCTAAATAATGGCCGGGTGTGTCCTTCGCATTTCTAATGCTCTCTTGCCTCAGTGGAAAGGAGGAGGAAGGGAGGTCTAACCAAGCTGCTGAATATTTTAAGGCTGATGAACAAATGACTTCATTATGGGAAAGATTGCTGCTCCTCTTGTGTAATGTCATAACTTCTGGTATAATTCAGCTTTTAAAGACTCTGTGGGGAAGGCAGAATCTCAGAACAAACTGCCATTAATATTTAACACACACACACACCAAAAATTATTGGCCCCTTAAGTTTTTATGAAGTCTTTATGGGTAAAAAAAAACAAAGACAAAACTACAAGTGAAATCACACTTCCAGATAAAAAGCAGCAGTCTTAACTACAGCAACTGTGGGGAGAATTAAGAAACAAATTCCAACTTTTGAGGGTTTTTTTGTCTGCAATAAATAACTATTTAGGTCCTTGGGAAATGATACAAATCCTTTTTGTTTTGTTTTTTCACTTTTTATTGATTTGGTTTCTTCGGTTGTGAATGCATTTGCAGAATCCTAAACTTATGATGTAACAACTGTAATTGTCACTAAATACAACCTAGTACTAATATCCACTATTCCTTATTGTAAACCCCTTCCTGTTTCTTTTTAAAATTAGAGTGCTGGACACATAGCATTGTGGAGTAAGCCCTTCCTCCCCTCTCACCTATGAACCCAACTGGAAATGTTGCCTAATTAGATCGTAAGCTGCAAAGCTAGGCTGGCTGGTATTTACTTGACCTCTGCTTAACATGAGGGCTCCCAGAATCCTTACACTCAGTCTGGGGACATTAGTGGTAGCTCCATGGGGATGGGGAGTTACACTTAGACAGCTGGTGTGTGTTTGGTTGGTACCTTCACACCATTTCCATATAAAATAGCATTTTCCAGAAAAGACAGTTGAGTTGAAGCATTGAAGGTCAAAATGCAAAGTTCTCTGTGAGAATTTCTTCTTCCTTTTTAAAATTTACATAATATTTTTAATTGACAGATAACATTGTACGTTTTTATCATGTACAACAGGATGTTTTGAAGAACATAAACATTGTGGAATGGTTAAATCTAGCTCATTAACAAAGGCATTACTGCATAGAGTTATCATTTTTGTGGAAAGAGCATATAACATTCACTCTCTTAACATTTCTCAAGAATACAATATATCATCATTAATGATAGTCGCCTTGCTGTCCAATAGATCTGTTGAAATTTATTCCTCCTGTGGAGGATTTCTTCTCTGGGTCCAGTACATGAGGGCAAAAGGCAGACTCGAATTGAGTGAAGGAACAACGCTGACAATGCTGAAGGTGATCCTCACTACTAAAAGCCTTTGGGCACCAGGTAGAGACAGAGCAAAGAGTGACGAGCCGCAGACTACAGTGGCTGAATCGTGGCAGCAGGTGTTAACCCTGGACTCAGATTTGGTTTTCAGCCAGTTACTTACCTTTCTGTGTCCTCTTATTTTTAAAACTTGTGACGTTGTTATGAGCGTTCATGGTTGGAAAATTTCACTCAATTCATTATAGTTTCTTGATTTCTTCTGATACCATATAATGATATTTAAAAATAATCATTTAGACATACTGTTTGCTGCTCTTTCTGTAGAGACATTATTTCTATTGTTCACTTGCTGAATTCTTCCTCATTTGTCAAGACCAATTATGTACTCCTTATTGATAATAGAAAAAGTAATGATTATTAAGCCAAAATAAAACAAAAATTATTATTCAGGGATGGCTAAGTACTTTTCAGGTATTTGGATAAGCATTTTGTTTTAAGTTGTTGCTAAATCTCCATAACAACTCCATGAAGTAGATATTTGTTTTTATCATGTATAAAATGAGGCTTTCAGAAAAATCCAGGGTTTAACCAAAACTAGCACAGCTATAGGTGACAGTGCCAGGATTAAAAACCAGATCCACCTGTGTAACTCTGAAGTTGACTCCTTAATTATCATGCCATATGTAAGGGCTGAAAATTTCCACCACGATCCTCCTGCCATTATATCAAAGGCATGGCTCCATTACTGCCTTTATCACATTGTGTCACAACTATTGTAATGTTTCAAGCTCATGCAGGTCACAGTGGATGCAGGCACAAGATATAACTTATTTTCTTAAAGATGTCATGCCCAAGCTCAAGCTCCTATATTTCTGCAACTACCTCCTACTTCTTGCTGCTTCCATTCTTGCCCTCTTTCAGAGTGCTTTCCATACTGCAACCGAAGGACATTCCAAAATTCAAACCTGATATGTCACTTGCCTGTTTAAAACCAACCCGTGGACTCCATTGTTCCTAGGATCAAAATGAAAATCATTAGCACGACCTACAGTATGATCAAGTGTGGTCCCTATGTAGACTGCTCAGCCTGTCCCCTCAGATGGGTCATGCTTTCTCAGAGTATACAGTCTGGAAGCATTAACCACCCCCCTCCAAGCACATGTTTTCTTCTGCCTCGGATATACCTGTCTCATGGAGTTCATCCCTGGGCAACTTTCCCATCTTAGTTCAAAAAAGCACTTCCTCCAGGAAGCCTACCTTGACCTCACTGTTAACGCAAAATCTCCCTTTTATAATTACAATCTCATATATCTCTCCTCTTTTGTAATACTTTCCTGGTAATAACTTTATATTTTGTAACATGATTGACTCACAAATGTAGGAGTCCCTACAGATTCTAAGCCCCAAGAAGACAGGAATTCTGTTCACCATGGTCTAGCAAATTACTAATTCAATACATAGTTGTTGAAAAATACATGGTTAAATGTATTTTGACAGAGGATGCACAGGCACAGTGCGTGGGGGTGCACAGAGGAAGTGTGCACTGTGATTAACAAGGGACATTTACCTGTCTTCTCCTATCTATCATGTCATTGCAAATATAAAAAGAATCTTAAAGCCACCTCATCTAATTCCCTGTGGCTGTTTGAGTTCAGATACTATTTTAGAACTTTGATTAATGTTGGTAACTTTGATCTCCCAACACTCTGATAATTCAGAGCCAAAGCATGAGTAAATGGAGCTTTGAATACTTAACTGCCTTCCAGCCTCAGCTTTTCAATGCTGATTACCTGGCTGTGCTCTCTGTGTGTATATTTCTGTTTTAATTTTTTTATGAGATTGTAATTGTGATAGAGTTAATCATTAGAGCAACACTGTGAGAAGTGCAGGGCAGTTACTGTTACACAAATCATATGACAGTCAAAGGAACATAATTTCATTGAGACTGAGCAATCTGTCTGGAGTATATGCGTAGTTCCAAAAGAAGTTAGGGTTTAATCCAAAGACGCTATCTTTCCTGAATGACATTTTGGTTAAGGGTGTGTTAATCAGTCTGACCCTGCCACCTGCTAATTCTACAATCTTGTGCCTTGAACATCACTTCTTTGTCCTTAGTTTAAAATATTTGTAAATGGTGATGATGTATATATAATAGCTATAAATGTTAACTTATAATTTATAAGCATTGTTATTATTACCATTAATATTGCTAAAGCTGTCTTCCCTGTGCCTGCTCTGTGGCTGTCTCAGTCAATATTTGAGGAACCCAAATATTTCATTTATACTATAGAAATGGTATAAACCCAGTATGTTTCTGAGAGCTGAGAGAACCTACTGGTTAAAAGGTCAGCAAATTCAATTCCCTTAGCCCCAGCTGTGTGTCTACTAGCTGCATGACACTGACCAAGCAACATAGCTCTTCCAAGCCTCAGTGTACCCTTATCTGTAAAACGGAAACAATATAATATCTATCCAACAGGTTTATTTTTAGAACTGAATAAAGTATAACATATATATTTACTCTTTTTTGAGCTCTTTCTGAATGTTAGGCTAATCATTGTAGGTGAAGTAAATAATATAAAAATAATGATCATTAGTGTAAAAAGACACCACTCTGCATGATCAGGCCAAAAGTATGTGAATTAATTTAGTAATACAGTTATCACATCCTAGAATGGAAATGTTTTCAATTTAGTATTTGGGGTTGTATATTTATATATTCATTCAAAATGGTCATGAATCTACTGCAATAACACAAAGCCAAATTTAAATTGCTGCTAACACAATTTCCAATGTCAGTGAATGTTTCAATTCTGGGGAAGACTTAATAGATTGTGTTTCTTTCAACAGGGCAGGGGAGGTGACATGAGGCCTTGGTTAAATGGACAGGAAAGAATAGTTCTGATACCAACGTAGTTGGAATCTCATTACTATTCATGGCTCTTGCTGTCCCTTTGTTCTCTGTATTTTCTAAGGCTCCAGGCATTTCTTTTCAGGTTTCATTTTCATTTCATTAATTTTCTGATTTTTTTTCCCTTCAGCCTGGAGACTTAAATAAAACTTCTGCCTTGGTCATTCAAAAGCAAAGGGCAAGTTTCTTCCCTCCACTAGGATGGTGGGAATGTCCTTGTTTGTTTGTCCTTTAATCCTGCCTATTTTCAGAGGTTTTTCAGGCAATTTATAGCAATAGTGCAAGATATTCATAAGCCATATGCACAGATTATAAGTCAAAATCAAGAAACAAAAGAGGCAAAAGAGGAAAACTAAACAAGGAAAAACAAGCCAAAAAAAAAAAAAAGCTACAGCACTTAGACATAAAACTCTGTGTTTTATGTTTTTTTTTCCTTTTTGGATGGATGATGGGGAGAATCATTCACTTTCTCTGCTTTGTGTGTGTGTGTGTGTGTGTGCATGTATCATGCCTTTGAGCGTTATTTAAGTAAAAATTAAGAAATAATTACAGGAATGTAGACATTCTGATTTTGTGGGGAGTATTCTTTATTATATCTCAGTGTCCCCTCTGTAGTCCTGCTTAAGAAATGTGCTTTAAAATTCAATTGTAGGAAACACCTTTAGAACTAGGGTATTCTCTATTCTGATAAAGACAGCTAATATGAATAATCATATTTCCCCTTTTCCCTTTGGCTGCCAGGAAGCTCAGAAACTGATATTCGGTTATAGCCACTATTATCTGTATAGTTGGTATGTTGTCCTTTTTCTGTGGTCTTAATTTTCTTATTCTATTTCTATACTTTCTATATAGATATCTTTTATTATACACTACTTAAAATCTTTTAGAAAGAGGTCAAATATAACAATACAGTTGTTTTATAACAGCAAATTTGTCTTCCTTGCTAAAAATCACAGTACACAAATAAAAATTCAAATCTCTTAGGTAGCCCTCATTTTGAAAGACCACTGTAACTTTCAATGTTGCTATTACTATTAGTGGACAATGTCATCTGTCATCAGGACAGACACACTATTGTTTTTTTACCTCATACTTCTAGAGGAATTTGCTTCTATGTTCTTTATGTATAGATTACTGAGCAATATTTTTACAAGTGTGTGTCCTTGAGAACGATTTTAAAAAACACCTGAAGAGGTTCCAGATACATCCACCCTCACTGAGAGGGCCATAGGCTTCATCCCTATCTCTTTACTTGCAACTCAACATAGGGATATGAGAAGACAGCACAATCCAGTTTTTGCATGTAGCTTTGTAGTTGAGGGCCTGTGTAGTCTTAGAACTTAAAAATTCTTGGAGTGAATAATTAACAGTTTTATTTGGTTTATCCTCTATGCACATACATGTATACTGTAGGCTTTGCTTTCTTAAGGAAAGACAAATGGTTGAATTTTTCCATTCATCAGTTTTCAAAATAGTGTTGATTCCTATCATCCTTCAAAAATCATCAATGAGGTTTATTTGTTTTTAGAATTATTAATTTGTGAACACCCACCTATGTGTTTTAAGCTATTGAACGTGTTAATGTATTGATGCTGAAATTGTCCTATTTTGGCTAGTAGTACCATATGCAAGTTGACTCCAAGTGAACCTATTTTCTTTGAAAGCTTCTGAGCTCTGAACCCAATCATCTTGTATATTTCTCCTTCTAGAGCTGAAGTGAGCTGCTTCTTTAAGGAAGGTTGGTTCCTCTTAGTAGGAAATGGTATTTATAGACCAAACTCTAAGGCTTTAGAAATGCTCATGGCTACTGGGTTGTTCACTGTTTCCCGGCCTTTTCAACAGCTGTAGCCAGAATATATATTTTATTTTGTTTTTAAGATAAAATACATCTTGAGTTCATATTGATATTTTCCATTCAATTTCAGTGCTATGAGATTTTTCTTTAACTACGATGATCTTATATCTCATTTCTCCCAATTTGAAAATCTGGTTTTCAATGACATCAGCATAAACACCCATTTTCTTGATCCTACAGTATTGACATACACAATAATGTTAAGATGGCAATACCTACACTACCATTCACAATAGGAGTACTACAAAAGCACTTTGAGATTTTATTTTGCAGTCTTTTTGCCTGAGGGTATGTTCCACTAGGAATGTGTCATAAGAAGTCCTGTTTTATTGATCCTGGGAAGAATTCCTCTCTATTGCTATCAGTGAGATATACAGTTATGTGTTCATTTGTTTAATTTTACTTCTTATTTTCTCAGGATTTTAAAATTATGAAATTGTTATTATTTACATAATTATTAATAATTATGTAAAATATTTACATGGTTCCACAGACAGGTCTACAAAACAAGGTGTATTCAAAATAGTCTAGCCTGGTCCATTCTTGACCTTTTCCATTCTGTTCTCCTCCACCCCACAGGTAATCTATATTTCATTATGTGGTCCATGCTTTCATTTAAAAGAAGAGACAAGAATGTGTGTGTGTGTGTGTGTATGAACACTCATCAATAAATGGTGTCATTAAATTTCCCTCTTCTCCTTGCCTTTTTGCATTTTACAGTACTTTCTGGAGGTCATTTCACAGTAATGTATAGTTATTCTGTATTACTTTATCCAGTTTCACTATATTCTAATGTGTAGTTTTACACTAATTTATGTAAAGTGTCCTCTATTGATGAAAATTTGTTTTTCCCTAGTCTTTTGCTATCACAAATAGTGCTGAAGCAAATAGTCTTGTGCATGTCTTTTTAACATTTTTTCCTATGCGTCTTTCAGTAAATTCCCAGTAATGGGATTTCTAGATCAAAGAGTAAATGCACATTTTATTTTGCTAGATTTTGCCAAATTCTCCTCCACAGGACTTATTCCATTTTGCATTCCCGCTATTAATGTATAAGACTTCACCTGGGCTTTTGGCCACAGATATTCACAGCTCAAGTCTTCAGTGAATATCTGAGGGCTAGATGGACTGTGAATTGCCTGAAAGAACATGCGTGTCATGTGGACTGCAAAACGCAGATCTTTAAGACTCCGTTCAAGCTGCATCATGTCCTAGATTTAATATTTATCATAGCTATCCTCCCTTCATCCCAAACCATGGTCTGGGTACCTTATTCTCTTTTATATTTCAGTAATAACCTATGCTTAGCTCTTCCACTGTGCTTGGGATACTTTGCAGTGGTATCGTGTGTCCTATTTGAAATCACGAGGTCCTTGATGGCATGGATGTGAATGCTCATCTTTACAACACCAGTGCCTAACATTGTGTCATGCACACAGTAGGAAGTTAATACATGATTATACATGATTGGCTGATGGTTTTAATTGGTCTTTTGAAGTTTCTTTTAGGTCCTTATGACATATTTGTACATCTTTTCAAAATGTATATCAAGTTTTGTATTATTTTTACTACTATAGGTTACTTACTACATTGAGTGGGAATCTGGGACAATTCCCACTTTGTATCTCCATGCCTCCAGCCAGAAGCTATATATGTTAAATTTTTAATATTTTCTCTAACAGGGACTTCAAATTCCAGAGACATTAAAAAAATCTTAACACCATTTGTTGGTCAGTAGCAGGATTCTTTTTTGTTGTTGTTGTTAATATGTCACAAATGAGCTGAAATGAACTACATACAATTCTCAACAGAGTTAATTCCAACACAGACTTTCTATACTTTTCACCTTCAGTAAAAGTACAGCTTAGTTACTCAAGAAGGGACAACACAAACATTACCCACTGATCTCTCAAGGCATTGTGGATTTATTATAACAGATGGTTCACACACTAGATCCTTCTTAAAATTATATGACTTGGTATATGCGTGGGAGTCATTAAGTGATTCGATTGCTGAATCATGGAACGATTACAGCAAACCAATACACTGCTCCTGTCCTGTTCCTTCACAGAAATATGCTAGTATAATGCTGTGACTGCTGCAGACAGAGTTGCTGAAGAGAAAGTTATGGTGGCTGCCATCTGCTAATTTCAGACACGGAATTCTTAATATGCTACAGCAGTTTACTACTTTCTCATGTTAGCTGATTTGATAGTGATCAACTGAATCAAGCAAATGTTGCATTTTGAGGAATTTTTGTTTTCTTTAATCCGTGAATACATGAGATAGTGCACTGTTTAAATCATATTATTCTTTAAATATAAGCATATGTAAAATAAAACACACATACATCAGAAGAAAAAAATCATAAAAATGAACTGCTGAAAAAACCAAGAACTGCCTTGCAGCATGGGACAATAGAATAAGTCATATTTTGGATTAAACCAACGTGGTTTTGAGTTGCTGTGTGAACACTGGCAGGTTAATAAATTTCTCTATGTCTCAGTTCCCTTATTTTTGAAAATAGTGATATTAATTTATGACATATAGGGTCTTCCTTATGATTAAACGTAATTAGATACATAAAGCACTAACTATGATGTTTGGTCACATTAATAGTAGACAGAATAAATGGGGAACTGTCAGTTGTACAGCAAGCTATTTATCTAATATTTGAAAACATTCCTTGTGATAGCACTTTTAATTTTGGGGGGATACATACTAATTTATTCTTATTGTCAGGCCTTAGAAATACATCACTGTACATTAAGCTAAAAATTAATTATACATATATATGCCCAAATATATACACATACACACATGCATATATGGATATGTGTGTATGAATGCCTTTTTTCCAATGATTCTGTTTTTTGACTCTCCAGTGTTTAAACTATTTTATTTTATTCTCTGCTTCCATTTGGAGATGTTTGGTTCTTGTAGATTTTTCCCTCCATCAACTGAGTGTTATTTTCCTAAACATTGTAGGCAATATCTACTCGCCAAACTACTGCTATCTGCATTTGCTTTTCACCATTAGAACCTGATTTAAACACGTAATATCTGATAATATATTTGAAAATATGCTGACCGCATCATTAGATTTTAAAGATTGCATCAAACCTCATAATGACAGAAGCACTCACAGAACTATAGGTAGAGTGCAGGCTGGGAGAAGAGTCTGGACTGATCCCTTACTTCCTACAAGCCTGTTTCCTTGCAGGTAATAGATGGCAAAAATACCTACATTCTCAGGATTTTTGTGAGATGTAACTGAGCTGATTTGTTCATATGTATAACTTTGGCATATTTTATCTCCCTGTGACAAGCAATACTGCTATTTTACTGATACCTGGCTCTTCTCTGCTCCCCTACATGCTGGAGGAAGGCACGTCCTCACCCCGTATTAGTCAGCTTGGGCTGCCATAACAAAACATCATAGAATAAGAAAACAGTGGGTTTTTCAGTTATTTTATCATTCCAGTTTCAGTTTCTTTGAATATTTTAAGAGATAAAACTGAATTCTAAAAAAGCATTTAAAAATTATAGTTTTTATTTTTACCGATTTATGCTATTTTTTTCAAATAGTAAATTATGGTGGTTGTCTTGAATATTGTTGAGATTGATATGAAAAAATAAAGCTCAAAAGGGCACAAAAGGACCTCAGTTCTTATTCCACTGACATTGTGAATTTGCTGGGAGATTTGCAAAACCATTTCAGTACTTGATTTTTTTCATCTTTCAAAAAGAAATATGAGTGATTGTCCCTTCCATATCAGGGGCCTATTGTGAGGGGCAGATGAGGCCAAGGAAATCTAAAATTTAGTATATTCTTCTTAAATTTCTCAACCAATAGATTTTTTTTATTATAATTAGAGATACGATCTTGGTCTATTGCACAAGCTGAAGTGCAGTGGCGTGACCATAGCATCCACCATAACCTCCCATGTAGCCAGGAATATTTATAAAATTTTTTGGTAGAGATGAGATCTTCCTATGTTGCACAGGCTGGTCTGAAACTTCTGGCCTCAAGTGATCCTCCCACCTCCGCCTCCCAAAGTGCTGGGATTACAGGCCTGAGCCCAGCTATTTTTACTATTATTTATGCTCCCACAATTGCTAGGTGTTTTCAATTTCATTTAAATAAAAAATACAGTCTCCTAAGTGGTATTGTATACTGTTTTCTACTGTTTCAGAATGAGGGAGCTGTATATTAACTATTCACCCAACTAATACATGGAAATTTCAACTTTGTCAAAAATTTTAAACTCTTGTTCATAATAACAATTAAAATCCAATCAAGGAAAAATAGTTCATCTTGGCACACCTGTGAAAAATGTGATTTAATTGAAGAATAAATGTGTTAATATTTGGGAAATGAATCAACAAAATGTAGTTTTCATGATTAAAAGATTGCCTTTACTTATTGCTTATTTATGTAGCTTTCAAAGTTCTCAAGACTTCCAGGAGTTTAATTCCAGCAAGTTCATTTTTATTATCTAAATACTTATAAAAGTTTTTTTTTTAAGACAGGCAAAGAACAGCTTGCTTCCTTTCCATTGCAATGATTTTTCCTCTGACACACAAACACTCATTTAGTCCTACATATAAACCAAATAATTGAACAATCAATTATTGATTTATTAATTTATTAATCAAGATATTAATAAATGTGTGCATGATCCTTTACCATTTGTAATGAATTTTCTACATGATGCCTCATTTGCCCATCACAACTGTCTTATGAGATTAGTCATGTTATTTGCACAAAATCTAAAAGTAAACAGAGACATAGTAAGTTTGGGAAGAGAGTCTCAAATCTGGGTTTCTAAATTCAGTGCTCTTTTTTGTTTCCTAAATACCAAAGTCCCATACATTTAAGAGAATTTTATGTTTAAATCCTTCAGTTCCCATCCTTCATCCATACTGTTTTTGTCTTCTAGGTTTGTATCTCAGCTTGGCTTTAAAAAGGGAGAACGTTTTCTTATTATTCTCACAAAGAACTGTGAGCATTTCTTGGAAAACAGAAATCCTGTCTCACCATATTTGTGTCTGTCCAGATTCCTCACTGACGTATAACTGATCAGAGACCCGAGATATTTTTCCTGGTTACACCTCAGTGACTGCTGTTTCATAGCTTATCTGCCTACCATTTTCAAAATCTGTTTATATGCAAAATCATCAAATATAGTTGCCTTCTGAATGAATTACACTTTTGACTTTATTTTGGTCAGAAATGCCTTTCTAGAACTATAATCTTCCTTGTGTAATTTATGTCAGAAAAGATTATTGTAAAGTTTGAAATAAAAAGGAAGAGGTCGAATGTGCTAAACAAAGGTAGCTTTATTTGTAGAGCGCTCCCGGGCAAGGTTCAAGGGTCCCGGGGAAAGGGGCCCAAGAAGTCGCATGGCTCGGACTGGGGAGGAGGGTTATATAGGGGCCGTCTTGATGCACAGTAGATCCAGAGTGACAGCTGGGCCGGATCTTCACTGCAAAACAGGAAGTGGCCCCAGCGGGTGGTTCCTCTGCCATGAAGCGGCCCCAGTGGGTGGTTCTTCTGCCAGGAAGCAGCCCCGTCAGAACCACGTGGCGATTTCAGGATGTGGAGGGGGTGCAAGCCCCTAGGAGGATTCCATCCACCAGCCTTACATTCCAGCGTCTTTGGTTATAAAAGGGTCGACAACTCTCTCTGGCTACTTCAAGCTGAATGGGGGCATAGTGGGGCCCTTGAGGCTGTTTTAAGGCTATGGGGGAAAAGTAGGTATAGGGGAATATGGGTGTAATAAGAGTTGATTTACGGCCACACAGGTGAGCTCCTGGAGTCGTCTTTGGAGGAACTGCAACAGGCAGGGAGTTATAAAACAGATTAAACATATTATAAACAATGGAACAAGAAAGGGTAATAGCCATGTGGTTAAGGAGGACTGTAGCCATCCAGACCCTGTAACATCTTTATATTTTCGACCCAATAGGTCTTTTCTGATCTCAAATAGTTTGTTAATGTTTTCTTCTACCAAACCTGACTCATTAATGTAGTAGCAACATTCCTCCTGAAGAAATATGCAAGTTCTCCCTTTGCGCCATAAGGAAATCTAAAGCTCATCTGTTTTGGAGGGCTACTTGTGGTAGGGAAGTAAGCTGTCTTTGCAAGGAAGCTAAGGAGGTCTGTGTGCTTTTAAGGGCTAGATCGATACGGGAAGCAAAGTCTTGAGCTGTGATTATACTATGTCCCAGGGGCCCTCCTCCTAACCCGAAGGCTGTTCTAGAAGTGGCCAGGGCAAGACCTATCATGATGGGGAGAAAAACTGCCTGTCGCTGCCTGGTTTCTGTCATAAGCCCTCTGAATTCTCCTTTACTATACAGCATTAACTGTGGGACTATAATGACTGGGAAACAAGGTCCCGGGAAGGATGCGTTGATGCATCGGGTGAGCGTCCCGTTGCACCAAAAGGACTCTCCTGGCTGGGAAGACAATGCTGAAGAGACGTATGGTTAGAAATACAGCGCCCATGGAGTTGCGAGTTTGGGTCTGTGTGGGAGGTAAGGTAGCAGATGCAGTCGGGGACCTGCTGGTCACTGGGCTCAGGTTCCCATAACTGAACCTGGGTCAGAGATGAAGAGCATAATTGTTTCCTTTGGTAACTGAGGAGCCGTCGGTCTGGTGTCCCTTGCAGTGTATGATGGCCAGCTGGGGGTGCAGCTGTAAAGCCTCGAGGAGACGGGAGATAAGGATGGCGTTGGTGACTGGGGAGCCTTTAGTGGAAAGAAAGCTTCTCTCTCTCCATATGGTAGTGTGGCAGTGGGCTATAATAAAAGCATATTTGGAGTCAATATAGATATTAGCAGTTTTGTTATTGGCTAAATGTAAAGCTCATATGAGAGCTTTAATTCTGTTTTCCGGGATGTTGTGCCTTCAGGGAGGCGAGTGGCTTCTATGACCTGAGAGGCCGAGATGACGGCGTAGGCTGCCCGGCGCTTGCCATCAGCCCCTATAGCGCAACTGCCGTCAACAAATAGGGTGAGGTCTGCCTTAGGAAGAAGTTGGTCCGAGAGGCCAGGCCTCGAGGCAGTAGTGGTGTCGACCAGCTCAGGGCAAGAGTGGGTAGCAAGGGTTGAGGATGGAATGGGAAGTAAGGTAGCAGAGACTGAGCCAGCGTGATGGTGGGGTTTTCTATAAAGAGAAGGTGAAACTCCTGTACCCTAGAAGGGGTGAGTAAAGCTAGTGAGCGGTGTGTGAGAAGATCCTGGAGGTGGTGAGTGGAAAAAACGTGAAGGTTCTGTCCTAAGGAGAGCTTTAAGGCCTCCCTAGCCAGGGTC